>VUQG01035013.1:0-15507 GCA_015106755.1 Etia nguti
GATAAATTAAATTAAAAAAAATTGTTTTTTTTTTTTTTTTTTTTTTTTTTTTTACTAACAGCCAACTTAGTAAAAAAAATTACATGTATTACAAATAAACTAGAGCCAAAGTGTATGAAACACAATCTGCTAAAAGTAGTGTGCTGATATCATTTCACTGCATGAATATGAGAGATATGCTCTCTCTCTCTTACACACACACACACACACACACAGAAAGAGATTTAAATAAAGTTTAAATCGCTACTTAATCATCACTCTGAGATATCTCCTCACAGTGATCGCTTCCTTCAGGTCTACAATAGCAGCAAAGGAACAATGAAAATAGCTGGAGTTAAATATGAAAATATGACGTGTGCATTTTGCAGATGCAGGAAACTGCATTCCTCAATATTTCTGACCCGAATCAAAAGCTACGTGCTCAAAAAGTGAAGTTAGGACAGACACTACCTGCAGCGAGGTGTCACGGCACTTTATTTCACTTTTGTAAACTCTGTCTGAATTCCCTGCAACACGAGGAACCACCACACACAGCTGTCTATACGTTCAAGGGCAAAAAGAAAAAGAAGCACATGCAAGTACGCATTTGAAATCGATCCTGTCACATGTTGGATTCAAGTGGGAAAAAAAGTTGTCAAATTGTACAGATTTGGTATGGCAGCAGAGCCGCAGGGAAAAAAGAAACACTATTTCTAAAGGCGCATGCAGGACGTATAGTCTTCCTCACCAATTATAATTACGCGCGAGCGCGCACACACACACACACACACACACACCCTCTCTCTCTCTCCCTTCCTCTCTCTCTCACACACAAACACCTCAGGCTCCAATCTCTCGTATCTCCCGGTCTCAGTCCCACATTAAAACAGCCCTAAAGGCGGCGGTGTGCGCCCCTGCTCTCCGGCTCACACCCCTCTCACCGGCCAAAAAAAAAAAAAACCTCCCCGAGTTTCTCGCCACTTTAGAAAAATCTTAACAGCAGTCAAATTAAACTCCGCTCCACGTTCTGTCTGTTCCACCGCTCTGCTATCTCCTCCTCTCACGGGCTCCCCTCCTTCTTTTTTGTTAAAAAAAAAAAAAGAAATACATTTCGGGAGAAGCGCCATTTTCTCTCCAAAAGAAGAAGAAGAAGAAAAAAAAACCATGTGCGATGGAAACGCACGAGAAAAAGCTTCGTGCGACCGAACGCGCTGCGAGACGAGCCGGGACGAACCGCCGGGAGAGTTGAGGAGAAGTTTGAGTGAAAGAAAGACGCTCGACACAACCACGAAACACACGAGGAAAAAGCAGAGTGGCACCGCATTGAATGCATGTATATATAAATGTATATATATATATAAAAAGAGAAAACCCCCGGCGTCCCCACTGTAAGCTACCCAAACAATGAAATAAGAGAAGACAATTTACCTGTGTCAGGCAGTACGGGGAGTACATGGTTATTTTTAGAAAGGAGACTTGGAGAGCTTATTTAAGTTGGATGGAAGCTCGGTATAGTGCTGCATTGCAATCGCTCGCCGTCCTGTTTCTCTCACTCCATGCTGCTGCAGCTTACAGTAACCCCGCCTAGAAAGTGAAAGCTTGCACAAACTTTCAGGGAAAAAACTTTGTCTCCCTCCCCTCTCCTCTCCTCTGCTCTCCTCTTCGCAGGACTTTTATCGCTCTAGTCTTCTATCCTACTGAAAGCCCCCCCCCCAACACACACACAAACACACACTGTCTTTCTATTTTTCACGCAGATTCACGAAGTTTTTCCTAGCAAAATGTTCGGATTTTGCCACAGCATGAATTTTGGGGAATCTGAATCCGCTGTACACACGCTTCCCTGCGTCTTTAAGGTCGCAATACTGTGCTTTAGAGCTGCGTTTACTGACCCGTGCATTCCATGTTGAGAGCATGCAAATAATTACCAGAGGGCAGATGAACCGGTCAGTTACACCGACTTGAGAAGGAAACACGTAAATGCATCATCAGAGTAGATGAAAGTATATAATTTGAGGAATATTGTGAGAGCACCTCTGATTTCACTGACTTTATTAATATGCAATGACCAAGCTTGCATTCAGTTGCATAAAACCTCTTAACAGTATTCTGCTGCAGGTCCTGATCACAGGAATTCTCTCATGCATTAGTTTGGACTGGATTGCACACTTAAATTCATTTACAGGCATTCAAATCGATGCGTCATCTCATCACTGCTGTTAAGTTAAGTCTATTTATTTACTGAACCAGAGTTGACCCAGTCTGAAAACCCACAACTGTAGCTTGAAAAACCAGTGAAGTGAGTCCAAGCCAAACAGTTACTGTAGCGTTCACTATGAAGTAGAAAACAGCGAAGACAGACGTATAATCACAGTCTTTTAGCGGTATCAAAATACTTCACTGGGGTGTGTGAGGAAAAACACACACACACACACACGAACGGTAGTGAGGGGTACACATATCACATAAAAATCATAAAATAACATTTCTTGGAGCAGGTCCCGAGTGTGGTACAGTGGGAATTTGGGTGGGAGTGAAGTCATTGTGGAAGAAGTGGAGCTGAAATTTTAGGCCTGACGTTAGAGTCCCACAGATTTATGAGGCCTACTGCTTGTGCATTTTTTTTTTAAATACTGCAAGCCTCTGCAGGCGAAACAAAGAGATCTGGGCTCTGTGTGGCCAATTACTGCACGCGGCCAGATACTCGAGCCAGCGGCGCAGGCGGGGAGGGAGAAAGTGTGTGGTCAGGAGCGCATGTAACGCCACAAAACTGTAACCTCTCGCCCTCGCCGTCGCACAAGTTAGAATGCCAGCATTCCTCTTCTATGAATATGATACATGACTAATGTGAACCACACAGACACGCCCTACAACACACATTCGCGCACAAGTTTTGGTTTCCCTTTGGGCAGGTGTATTAACTTCATAACCTGCCTGCAACATGCGAGGAAATCTCTTTGTTTTCAGCTCGCTTTTGTAGCCGAGCGCAAAAGGTTACAGCCTCTGCTCTCTCCGTTCTTTATGGAGCCAACTTGCATGCTCCGCACGCAAACACTCCTCTGCCGTCGCTCCTTAAACGAGCCACACATTTAGTGGTCTGTGTGAGTAAATCTCTCATTAAGTAACACATGGTAGAGCCATATGCTATGGTTGGTGGGTCTGCCGCGGCTCTGCTTTTTCACACGCTTCGAATATACATATTTACCACTGTTCCAGAGTGGCCAGCGCTGTTAGTGACTTCACCCACCAGCTTGGTGCTGTTGTGCAGTCGCACCAGAACTGAGGATTTTATTAAGAAAGTGTCACAGAAGTGAGCAGTAACGATCTCGCAGCCGCTGCGGCCGTGTATCGCCGGGAAGCTTTAGGCTGTGGGTGTGCAAAACAGGTTGTATGAGGATGAAAGTAACCACAAATTTGACTGAGACCCGTGCGCACAGTATTACAGCCGGTGTTGATACCACAACTGTCTATAGGTGGCAACACAGCGGAGCGGAGATAAGTAAGTGCGGTTGCAATGTCTGGCTGAGCAGATGTCATCTCTACCAGCGCGTCGTTTACATACACTGCACATGCGAGGCTTTGCTTGAAGTAGTTGTTCCCAACCAGGTGGAATCGCCTGCAAACACATCCCTCTCACCAAAGTCATCCTCTAATTTAAGTTCCAAAAATTGTCACCCTTAATTAATAAAAAAAGAAACAAAACAAAAAACATGAGCAGTGAGATTATAAATACGCTTTCTAGCAATTTTCTGTTTGTCTTGTTTCACGGCACAGACATGTAAGCAAATAGTTGAAACAAAATAACAAAATTTGGGGGGGATTTAAAAATCTTTTAAATGGCTGATAGTCATACTGGATAAACATCAGTTCTGATATATGTTTTTGATATATGAATTTAAAAAAAACCTCAGACATGTTATATTGCCAACATATTATAAAAAGACAAAATATTACAAGTTGCCTTTGCTTTAAAAGTATGGAGTAAGCAAATTCCAGTAAGTAAATTTAAGGTGGTTGCAATTATTTGTTTGAACTGTGAACAAGGAATTGAGCACATGACCCGGCACATGCAAGTCCTTAATTTTAAGCTTAATACAGTTAGTAAATCTTAGTTTAGCTCCCTTCACACAAAAACCCTTCATAAAATGTGGATTATTAAAAGGCTGCTATATATGTTTACAAAGTTTACGCATATTATTAACCGCAAAACTCTTTTATGTCACATTCTAGTGGCTCATGTGAATATAGTAATACAGCTTTAATTAACATCTAAGTGACAACCCTTAACATGATCACTGTTGCCAGCTAAATTTTGAAGATGACCCACTGTGTCTTGCTTATTTTCTGTCATATGCACTGCATTGTTACAGAGGTGGATACTCATATTAAACTTGACCACGTGCTTAACTTATGTACAAGTAATCTGTGTGAGCCCAATGCAAGCTCAGCGCAAATGTTTTTTTCTACTCTTGGCTCTGTATGATGCCAAGGAGAAGCCCCACCCACTTGATGTTCTTTGTTTGGGAGGGGTAGCCAGTGAGATTGAAGTTAGTATAAAAGGAGGGTGTTTTTCAAATGAAGAGCTGCTAAAACAGCTTGTTTTAGACACTGACTGGAAGATAAAGACGAATTATTTAGACCGGCAAAGCTCAGTCATGCAAGGATACTCTAGTAGAGTGCAAGAATAAAAAATTCAGAGCTGGAAATGACCAAAATAGGTCCCCTTTAACACTGTCCTTGGCCACCCAGGTATGGAAACCACATTATTCAACCTCAGCATTGGAGGTCTAAACACAACAGATAAAACTGTGATCACAGCACTCCTGAAATGAATTGTTTGAACTTAAACATTAATAGACTCACTAGCCTTTGAGGAACAGTTTCTTAGAAAAGCTGTTACCAAGAAAAGCCAGGTTACAAATGATTAAAAAGAAAAACAATTATGCTGAAAATTCAGTGTCAGCTAGTAAAATTAAAATACCAAAAAGTAACAAATAAAAAGTAAGCAAGGTTACCTTTTGCATTTGCGGTGTGATGCAAATTCTGTACTGTATTAATTATTCACTGGCTGCAAAAGTCTGGGACGTTACTGTGTTTAAAATTGCATTTTTTTCTGTGTTTATTTTGCTTTTGCTGTTATTTTTCTGACAAATAAGGAATCCTCATTGCAAATGCTTGATTGATGTGATAGATCATAGGTAGCCTCTTTTTTCCCCTGTTTTTTCTTCTTCTTTGCAGATATAAAAATATCAATCAGCGGGGCCGAAAGGGGTAGTGAAATATACACTGATACTGATATGTCAGAGATAAGCATAAGAAATAAGCATCAAGGACAATCCTAACACTATCAGTACAGGGTGTTATAATGTATAGTTTGCATAACATTATTGTACTAAATGCTCAGGACAACAATAAAGGGAGTCGTGACGCACTTTGAACAACCCCCTACATTAGACCTCCCGGCGAGAAGCTGGAGGTGGACGCTCTCCTGCGAACGCTCTTGAACTCGCTGCCCCCCGGAATCCAATCCAGCCACAGTGACACCCCTCCCCCTCCGCCCCTGTCTCCGAAAAACTCTCTTTAGACGGCCGTGCTAGCCACTCCTGGCCATAGCACTTCATTTCTTTACCCGGAGACATACAATATAGTGTAGCAACCCAGATTCTCTGAGAGACTTGGCATAAGACTTAACTCTGGGAAACAAAGCCTGTAGCCTAGAAAACTGGCTCCCACCTCATTAACGATCACATTTTCAGTCATACACAGGACCCCCCCACCCCACCCCATCCCGACTCCTCTGCTTTTATTACCATTTTATATCATGCCGATTGCTGTAAATTTCACGGGCTCGCTTCTTTTTTAGAAATGCTGCTCACTTTTCTCTTACTTTGTACTTCTTTTTCATTTTATACATCCAGGCATGCTTCACATTATCGTCGTAATTTTCACTCCCGTGAGACGAGGGCGCTTCGGTGAAGTTGCAAAGGCCTCTTTTTCTTTTTTTTTCTTTTTTTTTTTCTTAAATGTGCGTGTGGAAATAATAATTGTAATGGTTTGCAGCTGAGTGGAGGGAGCTGTGAATGACATTATGATTGCGGTGCAATTACCAAGAGCATGAAAACAGACTGTCAGTCAGAATAATGAGTAATGACTCCAATAACACATTTAATACCGACACATGAAATAATAATAACAATAATAATAATAATAATAATAGATGCATACCCTGTATGAATCTGATACTACAAAGCATTCAGGCATCCCAGGACCTCTGGAGGGTTCTTCGTTCAACAGAAAGGTTTCGGTTGCCTGAAATGTAACACAGTGATTCATTAGTTGGTTCTGTATTTAGGATCAGGGAATTTAAAACACACAGAAAAGCTGGTCGCAAAGCTGCAAAAGCAGATTTTGTATGTGAAAATCCTCCTCATCCTGCTGCTCGACCTATTTCATCATCATCCTCAAGTCCCACCACCAGATAACTGCTCAAGATCAGCGTCTTTACACTCTGCACACACGCACGATGGTGTGTACTGCCTGCCTGCACCCATATGCTGTGCAGGCCCGAGGCCCAGCCCTGCCAGTCACCGCCACTTGAATGGGGAGCAAAGTGTTTAGCTGCCGTAGCCGCACACAATACTCCGGCACAATGGCATTTCCTGTCCCTGCTATTTTACCTGCATGGTCACTTTTCTGTCAGCGTGCTCTGATTCAGCACAAATCATTCACACACACACACTCACACGCACAGTCGCATACAGTAATACACATGTCTGGCAAAGACTCGCACATGCAGAGGCCATACGTCTGCCTCCACGCAGACAAAAACAGGCCACTCAAAAGGCCCTGCCCTGCATCCGCTGATAGATGCAGCTAAAGTGTTTATCCCAAGTGTTTGTTTCTATTCAGTGCAGTTCATTTGTATGCCGAGGGACGCGTCAGCCGAGACTTGGGCTCTGAATGAGCATCCATTGCAGTTCTGCTGTCAATTGAGGTAGCCAGGCCAGACAACATGGATGGGAGGAAACCACAGACTGAGGAGCTGGATATGGGAATGGGAGTTCTGCCTGGTTTGCTAGCCTGTGGCTATTACTTTTTAGTCCTAACTGGTACAAATTGCTTTTTGCCAGGCTAAATTTTAATGTCTCTTCTGGAAATCGACTAAACCTATTAGACAAGGGCTAAAAACGTCCGCGTTCATGAAAATAGCTCAGGTTCCGTGAGTAAGAGAGTGGAAGTTTTACTCACAATGGGACTTACTTTGAGTTTCTGGATATAGGAGAAGAGGGGAAGTAATCTTATTTTCCAGAACTTTACCTTCTTATCTCTCAACATACCTACAGCAGAAACAAACACGCACCCAAAACAGGAACAAACATCGCTCGTAGCCAGCAAGAAAATGTAAAGTTATACTATTTAAACTGGCATGTGATATAAACAGTGTTTTAGGGAATTTAAACAGATATTAGGTTACTTAAGCATTTGCATATGCAGACAAATACACACATGCGCCGGGTGACATGGGATTGCCCTTAAACAAATACATGCAGAGACACATGCATAAACACGCAGCACTATAATAAGTCCCAGACTTGGACTAACCGAGCTGTGGCTGGAGACACAGGCTATTCATATCCTTCAGAATGAGAGGTTACAGCTCGAGTCTTTTCCCTTTTCCTTTCTACTGTAACACAGGAAGGGCATCTGTGTGTGTGATTTCGCTCAACGTCTGTGGCAAAAGGTTTAGCAGGCAGGTTGATTAACATAAGACTAACGCTGGCTTTGTTTAGCGTGGCCTCTCCCACGCACAATAAGTTCAGCGTGTGCCTCGTGAAGCGTACGCTCGCTTAAACAAAAGTTAGAATTCGAGTCATCCAAATGGCTAAGAAAACACTACGCGCGGCGCTCGGCCTCAGCATCCAACCTCTGGCCTGTCATCATTAATATGTGGGGAAACACTGGAGGGAAACCATTTGAAACCATTTGTCCCACTAAATGGTGCCCTTGTCAAGCTCCCTGGGCTTTCTGTTAAGCTTTTAAACTGCCCAGTCCAGCTGAAGGATATATTTTACTCCACTGATAATTACAGAGCAGCACAAAACATGGCACTCCACTGGCTCGAGCTGCCTCTTGTTTCTGACATGTTTTAGTCATTTAAGGATGAAAAATAATTTTCACTGCACAGAGAGTGGAATCCCGGCTTGCGGACGCTGAACACCGGATAAATGACAATCTAAAAACACATCGTTTAATGAATGAATCTTTCTAACGCTCTCTATCTCCAGCCCTTAGAGAGCGGCACTGAGGCTGAATGTTGAGTGCAGCTCCCTGAAGCACTGGCCCGCTTTCCTCCTCTGTCAGTTTTTATGCAGCATAGTATCAATTATACATATATGTGTTTTTCTATATGTATGCAACATATGCCCGATCCATATGGCCGTCCCCAAGCTAAAATAGTCGCACAGTCTCGTGTAATAAACACGTAAGAAGCCCCACAAATCATTTGCTGTCTGCGATGCTGGGTTTTTGGTGACTGAAATGAAGTGCAATGAAATGGCTGTGAGAAAAGATAATAATCAGAAAACAGCATAGATGATTAAAACACAGAAGCATCAACCTGGGTCAGGCTCAAATCTACAGTTCAAATCTCCATATTATTTACGCGCAGCATCTACGGGGTAGTTCAAGAGCTTGGGAAAGCCTCCAGTTTGTCATTTTTACCTATTTACAGATGTTTTGCAGGCAACTTCATAAAATTGTAAGTATCCTGTTCAGTGGTTGAATATGTTACGTTATGCTTATATCAAGTAACACAAACATGTTTTTTTTTGTGCTAAATTTACAATTATGGAACTAGTAACTTTTATGCACTATGTCATTCAGCTTTTCAACATGTTTATGATTACAATGCACAATTTTAGCATCAATTTTGCCCACAGAAAACAGCCGTACAAGGAATTCCCTCTGCATAACCCTAAATAGAGAACGAATAACAGACTCATCAAGTGGACAGAAAATCTCCAAATGAATGCGAAAATAGGAACTGAACTCATCCTAACAACTATCACAATTTCCTTCTCTGCCAAAAAGCTTTGACATGTAAATTTAAACTACAGACAGCAACACTATTGCATTAAACATAAAGAGGTCTGAAGATTTTTAGCTAAGGGTAACACAAACCAGAGAAACAGAACCCCCGCCCCCAGCTAGGTTAGCTCTGTTCAGAGAGAATAAGTATTGCTATATTTTATTTATTTTTACTTCACAACTCTTTTCTCAAGTCGCTTTATAAAACTCCTCAAGGTGTCTTACTTTGTCAGTCATATTATTTATCTGTCCTGTAAAAGCCTAATTGCCAGAATAAGACTAAGACAAGAATAAGCTTATAATATCAACCTAGAATATGGTAGTTTGTCATTTATTACTTCAAACTATTGCAGATTTTATAAAAGTAAATTTATACTTCATAACAGCTAGGTTTTATTTTCCCCCCAATATGTTTACATTAGCAATGTTACTTGAATTAGCATAAAAAAGTTAGGTATGAATCTTGAGCTAGCTTAAAATAAAAACTAGAAATTGGGATAAATAATTAGCTTAGCTCTGTCCAAACCTTCTATTAAGCTGTCGTACCCAATGTTTTTTTGTGTCCTCGCTAGCACAACATTATTTGGGATTATATGTCACTGTACTTTGTGTTCACAAAGAAAAAGTTCAAGCAGGTTAGCTTAGCACCTGCTAAGCTAGGTTAAAGTGAATCTCATGAAGAAAGTGAAAAGGCATACTCTAATTTTCAAATATTTTCATATTTTGGTGAAAATATTTATTTTAGTTTATTATTATTGTTGTAGGTTGCTAAACCAGCCACATGAGCAACATCCTGCTGTTGCTGAATTCAAGGCGAAACAACAACCGCCTGTCAGTTGAAGCGGTCATGCTCTTGATTATGAATAAGCGCTTTGAGCTGCTAATTGCTCTAAAATGTTTACAAGTTAGCCACTCGCTGTTTTAACCTTTTAGCTGATATTATAAAGTAAGATTTTGCTTTTTGTGGAAAATGATAGAAAAAAAGGAAACGCAACAACTATAACAGGTTAGGAAGTCACCTAGCACCAGCGCTACCTTCGTTTAGTTGCATCTGAGACCAATCTCAGACACAACTGAGCATGAATATGAATCATGATCTCTACAATACCTCAGCTGCACTTACTCTGCTCAATTCTCTCTGACATCCACGTTTACAATAAGTCAGATCTAAAAGGGGGACAGATGCCTAAGTTGGCTGCCTCACATGGAATTAGATTAATCAGAGCGCAAATACATATGGCCCACCTTCCTCTGTCTCCCACTTTGTCTTTGTTCACACAAAGATACACAACAGCCCAGAAACCACCTGGGTTTCCATATTTCTGAATATGCGTCGATCCACCAGTGGTGGGTATCTTCGCAGTCACTGATTAACAGCCTTCTGATCATTCTGCTGCACCGTCCTAATCATTTGCAGAATCGTCTGTATGAGCTCAACAGTTCCTAGAGGATCAGAGACTTCTGTGGCAAAACATAACTGACATCCTACTCAGTCCTGCTCCATTCAGCCTTAATTGTATCCTCATTCTTCACCTGGTAACAAGCTAACAAACCTGTGCAGATGTGGCAAGCACATCAAAGAGAGGGAGGGATGGGAGGGGGAACTTGTTTGTAAAAAAAAATGTGTGGGGGAATATGAAAGGGGAAATTTACGTTGTGTGAGTCCAAGCCAGCGCCACCTCAGGGAGAAATGCTGGAAAAATGTGATATTTTACACCTGCATCTCAGGAGGTGGGGAATAAGAGACAAGGAGCGGGGGGAGGTGGTAATTAGAGGAGTGTGTGTGCTTGCATGCGTGCGTGTGTGTGTTCGTAAAGGATTTTTAGTATGTTTCTGGGTCTTGCCGCCGGTTCTTCTGCAGCATTCAATTTGATATGATACATTCGATGCCAGATTATTAAAAATGCTAAACCTGGTTACGAATGCTAAAAAAAGTGTTGAAAATTTAAACAAATATGCTAATATTGTTAGAGTGATAAATAGCTGGAAAGCCCTGTTTAATGAATAATGCTATTGGCTCTAATTCCTCATTAAGGCCCTAAAGAGGAGAGTGAAGAGAGAAAATACGTGTATTGTTGTGATTTTTTTTCCCCTTTCCCCCCCCCAAATTAAACTCAGAAGGCATAAGATACCAGCACCTTCCCAAATTAAGTTCATTCAAATTACTTGGTTACACAGCTGGTGTGCATTCTGGTGTGTCTTGTTAAACCAATTAATGTGAGGCTTCAGTCTTGATAAGATAATTAAAGGAGGGTTAGAATAGAGATGGAGGAGTTAGAAGTGTTCAGGCTCATGGCACAAAGTAAGACTTCCTTTAAACTGCAAAAAAACTTTGCCTTGAATCAAGTTAAAATAAAATCTGTGTGATTTGTTCTGCCATTTCCAAAGCAAACTGATCTGATCTGGGGGCTTAAGTCAAATTATCCTCATACTGAAGGGTCTGCGTTATTTCTAGATACCGTTATTTGTTTAAACTAACAAGTGAGATTATCTCACTCCAGTGTTTTGACTTTGTATATTTTTAGAGCTCACTTAAAGAAGTTAAAACTGCACACTGTAAATCTGGCTTCCTGTACTAGGCATTATGCACTCCAGAGGAACAAGTTTACCATGGAATGTTTGAATTAAAATATATGTTTCGATATTGGTTTTGTTCTATAAGAAGAGATGCTTTTTTTGTATTAACTGTAGCAAACAACTGTCAAAACATCCTGCAAAATACTTTGTAGCATTCTTTTTAAATACAGCTGAATCTAGTGAGCACTCAGGCCTTTGATGAAATCTTACAATCTTAATGTTTCACCCCGCTTTTTCTTCTTCAGAAAAGTTGGATTTGACCTTCATTCTCTTGCTCACGTCTGCCCATTTGAGCAGACTTGCAGAGCACAGCGTAGCAGTCAGAACACGGTCAATATAAAGACCTTTTTTTAATGTGTCAAAAACTGTAGTAACTTGATGAAGCAATCTCAACATTTTAATTTGGCAGTGCAGTGTGTGCTGGTAGTTTCAGTTATGTTGCACTCAGACTTTGAGCGTTGCAGATGTTCAATATGATTTCCAGTGTTTATTTGGTTTATTCATTTTTGTTTATATAGAGCCAATTCTTAACAAAGGTGTTTTGTAAGTTGAAGAAAGGGAAATCCCCAACAATCAGGCAGTCTACTATGAGGAAGCAGTTGGCGATGATGAGAATGAAGAACTCCCTTTTAAAAGGAAGAGACCTCCAGCAGAACCAGTCTCATGGAGGGGCACGCATCTGCCGTAACCGGTTGGTGGGTAAGAGGAAATAGTAAAGAAAAAAGTAGGGCACACAAGTCTGTGAGTACAGTTTCGCTTTTTTCCCTCCAAGAACAACGGTAAGGTTTAACTAGCAATAGTACACCACGACTGAGTTAATGAGTTAATCGATTCTGTCCAGCTTCAGGCTGGTTGTTAAGATGCTGAATACAGCAATATTCTGAAAACGCAACCAACAGGCATGCAGACGGTGACCCTGTTCAGAATAAGAAATGTTGTTTTTAAAGATTTAGATCTGTGTATTGCACTTTGCAGTGATAAAATGAGATTAGAGTAGTAATACTAAAATGGATACATATGAAAATACTCCATATAGACTCCATTTATAATGTAAAATTATAAGTTAAAGATTTTAGTGACACAATTCATTGTATTTACTATACAGAGCACTGTCCAGTGTGTAAAACCACTTGTGTAATGTGTTTTGTGGCTCGATTAAAAATGTTTCGAGCCCCATAAAACTGCCCTGTTGATGTCATAATGATGTCACAAGAGTTTTCTTGACATTTCAATCTGTTAAATGCACACATACAAAAAATGTATTACCAGTATAGGAATGGAGTTTAAGCTGAGCGAATTTAACTTAATGAAAATGTAATGAAATTTAATTTAATTTAATGAAAGATGTCACCGAGCTGCACTGAGATCTGGGATTCAGCTTTTCTCAGTATGAATTATGAGCTTAGCTTAGCTTAGCTCAAACTCCCCCAGCTGTAATAAAGTAGATTCAATAGTAAACCACTGGAGTATTACTATAAGTTTTATCTTTTGAGACACTCTGTCATTAACTTGTGATTCGTTTAGCACAACAAGGATCTCATATTAAGGAAGCTGAAAGACTGAGGTGATTACACCTCGTGATATATCCACTGTAGCCCCTCTGCTGCACACTGTTAAAATCACAACAGCTTAAAAACCAGTCAACCTGACAAGCACATCTGAGCTCACTATCCTAATATTTATGCTGTTTGACTGTATATCAGAGTTTCCATCTTTAAACTACAGCAAAAGCTTACACGCTGCATAAGCTATTATAGCCTCCTTGAAGCCTTATTTATTTTTCCAGAGAAACGTCAAGGCCAGGACAAACATAATAGCAAAATTTTCTGTATACAGTGAGGGATGACATCACTGGCAGCAACGGCCAAGATGGAGATCACACAAGACTGGAAAACCGCTTGTCTGATCATCATGTGGTGGGCTGTACACACTACACACACACACACACACAGGCAGAGTGCAGGATACAGTTACCACAGCTATTTACACAGCACTCTATGATTCTGTTTTTTTTATCTTTAATTCCTGCACTATATATCACACATATGTTTACCATGGAGAAGCCAGTGTAAACTTTGCATTTGGCTATATATTTAAAACACCGCTAGCATTGCTTATTGTAAAGGTCCGGTCTGTCTGTAAATCATCATTTTGGACCCATAATGTCATCTTTGTATTTCCTGATGGTGGCTCAAACTTTCTGTTTACTTTCTGGCACATAGGGAAAAATCCATAACCTATAAATCCTTGTATATATATATAGATCATCTGTAAAGAAAAGTAGTGTTTGAATATTTATTTCTG
This sequence comes from Etia nguti, assembly GCA_015106755.1. Taxonomy (NCBI): domain Eukaryota; kingdom Metazoa; phylum Chordata; class Actinopteri; order Cichliformes; family Cichlidae; genus Etia; species Etia nguti. Next base: position 13,948 of record VUQG01035013.1, read on the forward strand.
TGACAGAGATGGAGAACTGGCCTCGGGGAAAGCTAACAGGAGCCTGACACTGATTGACAGATGCCTCCAGTGCCTTCTGACTAAACTAACATGCAACTGAAGTGTTTGGCACAAAATCAACACAACACACATATAGCCCTTAAAAATAAATAAATAAGATTTTTTTTTTTTTTAAAAAGAGGTGAGTTGCTGCTATAAGTAGGAGAATAACAAGTGGGGATAATCCCATGTGAGGCCTGTCCTGAATTCTGTATCATTTTTACTGATGAGCTTCTTGGGCAGCTGCCATGTCAGTGAGGATGCTCGTAAACAAATAATTATTCATACTAATAATCTTCCATATTCATGTGCAAATAAGATCCATTCCTGGGTATCTAAGCAGCTTCAAGGTTGTATGTGGGAGGTTCCCCTAACTATTGCCTGACTTGAATCATTTCATGCCAAAAAAGAATTTCTAAGGGTCAAGGATGTGTGAGCTCTCTTTCATAGTTTTGCATAAAACAGACTTTCTTATTACTAATTTTAAAACCTAAAAGCACTTCAATTCAAATGCATGCTTTCGCAAGCCTCACAGAGAGTATATTTCTCAATTAACATGTTAAAAGAAAACAGGGAAAAAACATGAAAAACATCTTCTGTTTGAAAGGACTCAACTCAAACGAAAAAGGAAACCTTGGATAAAATCTCAAAAGCTGATGTCTGCTTAAAGAATCCTCAAACAAACTTCAGTTAGAGTTCTAGGAGTATTACAAACGTTTGCTTTGTGATGCCACTGGATTTCCCTGAATGGGACAAATAAACCACCTGCGTAATTAAGGATTTAGTCTCTGCGTAATTACGTACAAATCAAACGGGCACTTAATAGAACGCTGGCGCAAACAATAAGTTCCATCCTGCTACAGCCAACTTTCCAGACTCTGGTAAACCTTGCCTTTAGGTGGGATTTGTGCTCTGGGATCCTTCCCACATGCTACAGTGAAACCTTTACATACTATATGACACCTCTATTATGGATGTTATGCCATAGGTCCTATCATATATGTGACTATAAATAGACTAGCCCAGTCTGTGAGAGGAGTCATGTTCTCCTTGTGGATGAAACGGCAGAAGGCAGTAGGCATCGAGCGGTGAACTGAGAGGGCTGGACACTAATTTGGCCAGCAGGTTGGAAAGAAAAAATTGGCAACAACGTATGTAACTATTAAAATAAGGTGGATTTGGTTTTCCTTCCAGCAACATCCTTTCAAATGTACATGCAGCTCCTTAGCAAGGAAATCTCCCCACATTTTTAAAATAACCATAAGATCCTAATGAGTCTAACTGTGACAGCAAACATATTCAGGTAGGTGGAGGGACTTGGCACACACTTTGTGACTGTTACACATTAGCCACACCAAATACACAAATACACACACACGCACAAACACACACATACGAAATATAAGATAGCTCACTAAACTATAAAGCACAGAATCATTAAATCGATGAACAAGTACAAGGATTGTGAAAGCTGACTGCATAAATGAGCAAATTATTGGTTTACATAGCACGTACCATTGT
>VUQG01035020.1:0-16171 GCA_015106755.1 Etia nguti
GTTATTCAGGTGAACACCCAGGTACCTATACGAGTCCACTATCTCAATGTCCACTCCCTGGATGTTCACCGGTGTCAGTGTGGTGGGTCTGCGTCTCCGGAAGTCCACCACCAACTCCTTGGTCCACTGTCTGTACTCTGAGTCATCCTCACCTGTGATGAGGCCGACTATGGCAGAGTCGTCGGAGAACTTCTGTAGGTGGCAGCGTGGGGAGTTGATGGAGAAGTCTGCAGTGTTATATTGTTATATATTGTTATTATTGTACATTACTTACAGTATATATATGCTTTGGTATCGTTGTTAAACTTTGAAACCAATTTAGTCTTTTTAGTTGAACAGATATAAAATCAAACACATGTATTCTTCATTATTCATCATTCTTTGGTAGCAGTCCTTTAAAACTGTTGCTTAAAACTAAACAGCTTTAAACAGTTAAAGCTGTTTAACTTTGACTGTCAAGCCTATTTAGAATAGACTTAATAGTATTTTTAATATTTAAGGGTGCCTTTAATTACAAATGATAGTAAGAAAGATACTCTCTGATGCTCTGTTTTTTCATAGTTACAGGTTAAAAAGGGCTCTACTGATTCGAGGAAGGTGATTACATTAAAAAAGCTTAAAAAATGTAGAGGATGGCAAACACCAGATTTCTATTAATTTGGCAATCGAAATGTTTTTTTTAAATAATTGCTTAAAATTGATCATTTTTAAGCACTAAACTAAACAAGCAAGAAAGTAACAAACAAATCTGAGGAAACTGAGTAATGAGTTGAGCTGCATGAGAGGGGAACATAACTGATGCATTGACAAAGGACACTGGGAAAAATGGACTATATATACACAGAGTGCATATATAGTCCAGACACAGGAGCAGGAAACCATCAGGACAATCACAAAGAAGTCAAACTGAAACAAAATATGAAAGAACGCCAACTTTAAAATTAAGCAAACAACAGATACTAACTAGAAATAAGAAGACTCTCACCAGACATGACAGAGACAGTGAAACAGGCACTAACAGAAAGATGAGACAGAGAGAGAAAGAGAAGTACTGAGGTAGATAAAATTAATACAAAGTGAAGACGTAACCCAAAACAGAGGAATGCAAAACTGAAACTCATCACTAGAATAACCAGTAAATAAAGACTAAAATAGAAATAAAAAGGAAAAAAGCAAACTCAACCTGACAATAATTAGAAATTTAGAGCACTAGAACAGGGGTGAACAGAACAGAAGGAATTTCATAACATAAACCCCAAAATTCCAGAGGAACTCAAAAAAACATGACAAGCCCATTTAAAAAAAAGGGGACATTGTGTGAAATATAGATAAGAGGAGAATTCAATGATTTTCAAACCTCATAAACCTGTATTTTATTCAGAATAGAACATAAAAACAGTAAAATGTCTAAGTTTAAACATGTAACACATTTCCTGAAATATATTAAGTCAGTTTGAATTTGAGAGCAGCAACACATCTCAAAAAGTTGAGTGGAGACAACAAAAGGCTGTTAAAAATAAGCAGTAATGAAAAAGAAACAAGTGGAGGAACAGTTTCCAACTAATCAGGATTATTAGATCAATGACAGACTGGGTAGAAAAAAAAATTATCTTAGAGATGCCCATGCTTACTCAAAAGGAAAGACGATCTTCAACATAAAACTTTGAAGACTTGGTATATCTTAGCATCTACTTTACATAATATCATCAAAATTTTCTGAGAATCTGGAGAAATCTCTGTGCGTAAGGCAAGGCTGAAGATCAATAAATGATCCATGTGATGTTTGTGTCTTCAAGTGGTGCTGTATTAAAAATCAGCAGGATTATGTCATGGGAATCACTGCAGGGGCTCAGGAACTCTTCCAGAAATCCTTGTTTATGAAGACAGTTCATCCATAAATCCAGGTTAAAGCTCTATCATGCAAACAATAAGCCATACATGATCCATAAATTGTCTCTGGGTCAGAGCTCATTTAAAATAATTTATATTTAACATATTTCAATAATTTAAAATACATGAAATGGAAAACTGTGTTCAGACGAACTGAAACTTGCAATTCTTTTTGCAAACATGAATGCCATGCTCTTGAACAGAGGGACCATTCGGCTTGCTCAGTTAAAAAGCTCCCATCTCTGATGGTATGGACGTGCATTAGTGCTTATGGAACTGGCAACTTTCACATCTGGAAAGGCAGAATCAATGCTGACAGGTATATAGAGATTTTAGAGCAACGTGTGCTCCCATCCAGATCACATCTGCATGCATTTGTTAAAACAGCATGGCTGTGAAGTTGAGGAGTCGGGGTACTGCACTGCAGTTCAGACGTTTCTCCAACTGAAAACATTTGTCACATTATAAAATGAAAACTATGAAAGAGATGACCCAGGACTATTAAGCAGCTAGGATCTTATATCAGACAAAAATGGAACAACATCCATCTCATTAAAGTCCATCAGCTCAGGCCCCTCAGACCCCAGACTGTTGTTAAAAGAAGAGGGGATGCTACACAGTGGTAAGCATGGTTCTGCCCCAGCTTTTTAGAGATGTCACTGCCATTAACTTCAAAATGAAATAATATTTATCTTAAATTGCACATTTTCTAAGTGTAAACATTTGATATGTTTTCTATGATCTATTGTGAATAAAAATATGCATTTATGAGATTTGCATTCTGTTTTATTTACATTTTATTTTACTTAGCAACTTAATTGGACTTGGGGCTATACTTTACAGTTTAAATTAACATTTTATACTGAGGGCCTATGATGACTTGAATATGCTGCAGTGTCAAAGTATAAGTACCTGTAGGCTAAATAGAGAAAGCAGGAATGATGACTAGTTTTTCTTTTTTATACTATTATCTTGGTAGATGTTACAACTTGAATAAAATAAATAAATTCTTGTCTTATTTTTCTTGCACCCTTTTCAGGGTCTCTATAGCGGATCACCTGCCTCCATGTCACCCTATCCTTTGCATCCTGTTCTGTCACACCAACCCTTTGCATGTCGTCCATCACTACATCCATGAATCTTCTCTGTGGTCTTCCTAAATGAGCCAAATACTTTTGCTATAAGTGCTTTTAAAACAAACTTCAGTAGATATAGATAGAGAGATGCTTACACTGTGATAAGTCCTCCAACAGATGGAGCTAAAGAACTACCATACGAAATCAGCTCAGCCAGGCTAGGAATATGGTGATGTCGAAGAGGTAAACAGGAAATTTTCATTTGTTGTGTTTATTAGCCTCTAAAACAGATGAGAATATTTATGCCTTGCATGTTGTAACTGACTCAGCCTTAAACCTATATATTTATGTTAGCATATCATCTGTTTATCACCATTTTTGACTTGCTTTTTCAACAGCAGCTGTTTAGGTGCAAACTGTCCACACTAGCAGATGCTGGCAAGTGATAAAAGGAAATTAAACAATTTTGTTTGCCTCAAAGGATTGATTTTTTTCTCTACATTTGTTTTCTCTTCCAAAGATAAAGTACTTCCAACATCCAGTAGCAGTGGATGAAGATTTAATCTCTCTTCTGATGAATGACCCACTATTTCTCTGACAGAGGCCGCTGAGGCAGACTGCTCAGAATCCAAGGGAAGCAGTGAAATGACGGGAGAATTTCTCTCCATGATTACTCTAGCTTTCTGAGTGTTTGCCTGCGAGTGTGTATGTGTTGATAGTGCAGACACTGGCCCCATTTTAAAACTCTGGTAAAAGTAAACAGTTGATATGCAGATTATCAGGACACAAAACAAGACTAAGAAATATTAGACATCTAAGGTTCATATTTCATTGTGTGACAATGCAAAATAAATCCTTTTCAATCAGATCCACACTGCAAATTTTTTTTATTTAAGCAAGGTTTTCATCTTGTCTTGTCTAATTTTTGGTTTGAATAAGGAAGAACTGAAGGAAAACACACCTGCTTGTTTTACTCAGGTACTGGCTCACTCGTCCATATCACAGGAAGAGGAGGAAAGACTAAAATTACGACTGCAATATAATATTCCTATGTAAATTTTAAATTGTAATAATATTTTAATTTTCTTTTACATTTTATTTTAGTGCAGCTTTATTTGACAGCTAAAGTTTGTCAAGATTTTCAATTTTTTATACTTTTACCTCCTCCTTCGTATAATTTCTGAAGAATACTGTACTTCTGCTTCTCCACATCTGCTCCACAGCTGCAGTCTCTAGCTACTTTACAAACTATGCTTTTATGTTAAATGGTACACGATGCACTTGAAATTCAATTCAATTAAAGTTTATTTATACCGCACCAGTTCCCAACAACAGTGCCTCAAGGCACTTAGATTGTAAGGTACAACAACAGAGACAATAATAATACAATACAATAGTTTAACAGGAAGAAACTTCCAGCAGAACCGGGCTCAGGGAGGGGCAGCCATCTGCCGTGACTGGTTGGGGTGAGGTGAAAAGGACAAGTCAAAGACACGCTGTGGAAGAGAGCCAGAGATAATAATAACTAATGATTACATAAATGCAGTTAATCTGTTTCAGATTCTTGTGAGCTGTTTGCAGTTTCTGTTGCTGAGTATTTCCAGTACATAAACATTAATCTTTTTTTAAACTTTAAAATAAAGTCCTGTTTGTCCTTCGAGGCAAAAACTGAGAAATGATGTTTCAACTTTTATGTCTGTACTTGATTATGTTGATGTGATTTATATCCATGCATCCTCAGAATAGTAATATATGCTGGATTCTGTCTATCATGGACCAATGAGATTCATTACAAATTTTAAAGTATTTATAAGTATCTTGTGGTTTGGGTGGTCTCCATTGTCATGTCATAGACTCAACTACTGGTGTATTCATTTTTTGAGGCTATTTTTGGTTTGGTCTCATCTTATTTACAGCCTTACATTCAAATATTACATTAATCAAAAAAGTTATTGTCTCAGGTACTAGGATTAATTCTTTCGGTCTCTCCCAAAAGTTCACACTGATTTTGGAAAAGTTGTGTTTAAATTTGAAGCTCCTGCCTCCTCAAATCAGCAGCCACAACTAAAACTCAAGGAACTGGTCTCACATCATGAATTTAAGGAAATTTTAAACGACTTGGATGCAGTTACTTCATGCAACTTATGATTGTACTGCTGTTCTTATTGACCAGGACACTCTTGAAAAAGAGATTTTACAGGTTAAAAAAATCTAATCTTCTCATACAATATGTTTTTCAACAGAACAGGTACTTTTGCTGTATAAACATTTGTCAGTAATACACTTCATATAAGGAGGATTTTGAACGCTATACTTTTATTTTTAAGGAGCACATTTTAAGGCCAGCATATGATGACGTGCTAAGTAATCACTATGAGCCTGAAGCTCAGGCTGCACTGCTCAACGCTTCTAGTCAAACAGTTTTTCTATTCTTGGCTCTATGTGATGACTGTCGGGGCAAATAGCCCTAATATGTTCATGCACACAGCACCATCACCTACCTGTCGTTAAAGCTTGTGCTTCGAGGGCAGTCAATGAGAATAAAGTTTATAGAAAGGATGGAGGGAAGGGTGTATTTCAGACAATAAATCAGACAGTATGAAATGGGTAAAAAAAACTGTGAATGAGGCAAAGCTGCTCCAGCAGTTTCCAATAACAAAAACACTGAACTAGAAATGAACATAATGACACCCCTATAAGGAAAGAATCTGAATGTCCTGAGAAAAAAAAAAAAAGAAGAAGCCTGAGTCAGAGTTTATAAATGTGCGGCTTTCACTTCTCTTTGAAGTAGTTAAAAAACAGACTGCAATTAATTTTTGCTCAGTAAAGTTTCGGTAATCTCTAAAAAGCCAAAACCTCAAAGCAAAAGACTTTAGTTACACTTGCCATCTACAAGATAGCTTTGCTTCTTTCAGAGCTGACCTAGGCGATAAAGCTGTGTAACACTGTGATTTGACACTGCCCTGTTTTTGTTTCTAAAAGGTGTACACTCACTGTTCACTTTAAATTGAGCTCGTATATTTAGACTTTATGTGGACATTATTCCTTTGTTGTTGCAGCAGTGCACTATCGGGATCTGAGAGAGTTAGTGAAGTTGGAAACTCCATTAGCAGGAGCCACTGATGAAAACCCATCAAAGGCTCTGCAATTGCGATTGAGGTCAGGGGAAAGACCTGGCAGTGAAACCACACAGAGCCATAAAGCCTAAGGTAGCTGCCGCTCATCGAGCATCTGCACTTGAGGAAGAATAACTGTGTCGTTGTCTGCAGACCTGTTGAATTAAAGGGGGCATTAACTGCTGCTTCCGCTGCATTATTGATGGAGAGCTCCATTCCCGAGGCCGTAATGCCTCCTATTTTTTCCCTTGCAATTTTCTGGTAGACATCTCACTGTCTTCAAACACACTTTCGTGCCGAAAGAGAGCGAGGGTTCAGGCAGAGTGCTTGCACTGTTCCCTGCAGGTTGCTTTTATTTTAAGCTGAACCACCACAATCAGTGTCGAACCACGAAGCCTCCACAACTGAAAATAATCGCAGCATGACAAGCATGGGATGATTGGGGTTATGCAAGGTGCCACCTACAGTAACAAGACCTAAAAAGGTAGTCAGGCTTCCTTAGAGAGGTTGCAAATCACATGACAGCTCAAGTGCAGCAGATATCCGTTTCTCCCTGTGTTTTGACCTCAAAGAGACAAAACCAGAGACTTATTAGATTTTGATGCCAAATTCTCACTAACTGGAATTTACCTCATGAGTCACCTCAGCTCCCACCTACAGTACATTTGTTGTAGAGCTCCCTAACAAAGGCTCACACTGCTGGCTTTATCTGCTCTCACACAGCTTGAGACACCTTACCTCCCGGCTGACCTCATCCTGTCATATGATTTAATGAGCGAAGCGGTGTCACAAACCACAGTGGCAGAGGTTTGACAGGATAGGTCTATACAATGCATAGAAGATTAATGAGGCCATCTCCTCCTTCAATGTGTGTGAGAAACGCAGCTTGGAGAGGAAAGAAACTTGATGACTTTAGAAATTATATGATATAAATGACGCACACAGAATCAAAATAACAGCTCCTCTATTTATAGTCAGTTATGAAGTGATGTGAAGCCTGTCTCTGGTCTACATACAGTATCTGCGTTGAATTTTATAGCTCAGCAGTGATAATGGTATGACATTTTTCTTGTACACTATCCATGGGTTTTTGTGTGTAGTGCCCTTTGATTTTACTTGCCCGAGTGTGCTTTTGCGCTGGTGTTTATGGGAGTTTTCTGTGAAGTAGATGGCTTCGGCTTCATGATGATAACACTCTCAGAGGGCGGTCCAAAATCAATCAAAAACATGTCCAAATGCTTGCATCCCATCTCCTACAGGCTATTTCAAAGGTTGGTATTGATTATTCCACCCATTCTTGCCATTCAGGGGGGGGCAGACGAAAGAGCGTGCTTGAGAAATGGAGAGATGATAATGAAATTAAAGGAGGGGAGGCTTTTGTAGCCTGGACAGTAATGCATGGGGAGAGTGGAAGCTGAATGTCAAAGACACAAAAATGTGTTATCGTAAACTCGATGAGTATTCACGAGCCTAATTCATGTCATAACGCTGAAGTTCTTCAGAGTGGCTGGTTCACACAAATTGTACATGTGGGTGGTGTGTTTGGGTAGGGTAAGGGAAGGGGTTTTGGTAAGAGGGGAGTCTTTTTTTGTGAGAACTGAGGAGGCTCTTCATCTTGTTCTTATCCTCTGATTCTATTTTGGTCTTTTTTAGAAAGAAGAAATCTACTAGGTTACAACAAAAGATGGTGTTCATGTGTTTCACAGAGGTGTGAAAAACACAGCTGTCTTTCTTTTTTTGTGTTCACTTGCATTTAGTGGCTCTAATGAAGATTTTAGTAGCCTTTTCACCCTCTTTTTTTAAGAATAAAAGGAAGAACATAAAAAAGGAAGTCAGGTGACATGGCAGGATAACATCAGACCTTAAAGGAGGACAATTTAATTTTCCTATTTTTTTTAACATTAATTTATTCACAGCTCTGAAACTAATGGAAGTGGATAAGTATACATTCTTTCATTTTTAAAAGTTGTCATTAATAAAAGTATTGGGTGTTTAAATTACCACCATTAAGGCCTACTGGCACCACTGTTTATAAGATGTTAGGGAGCTTATTGCCATTTTCTCATACGTGAAGTGGGTGCGATCTCATTTTTTAAATATTAACGATACCGGGGAGTCTATATTAAAGTAAAAGTATTAAAATATATGTAGTACTTCTTCAGTTAAAACAATTTTCACACAGTCCCTAAATCTTTTCTTGGGTCCACCCACTGACCGAAAATAGCTCAAAGCGCTTCTTCTAGAATCATGCGGCATGAGAAACTGGCCTCTTTGATTTGGTTGTGTCTCAATATGAAAGATGCTGTACTATAAAAACATCCTTTCGATAAAACATCTTAAATAAACGAATCAGCATAAAAAGCTACAAACAAATGACTGCAAGTGGCACTGGGGTAATTAATGACTTATCTGATTTAGTTTTCATTTCATTACTGTAGTTTGCTCGCTGCTGCTGCATTCAAGAGGGCACGACCATCCAGTTACCACCGTCTGAAGCTTTCTGATAGAGGTCCTCCGCGTCGCCACCGGAGACTACGATCCCACAGCACCGCTGGATGGCGCTAAAACACCAGCGCTGCATCAGGAGGCTCCACACGCGCTGTGATGAATCCGGCTGCTCTCTCATCCCTCGGACAGCTCAGATCCATTTCTCCAACTGCGAGAAAACGTTGCCAAAAAACCCCATCTGCAACCAGTATGTTGAAGGGGGATTTTCCACTGCATCCTTGAATTCAGAAAGTATGAGTGACGGTCCGGCGTGTTGTCCAGCTGCCGTGGAGCTCTGGCGGATGGGAAGTTGTGAGTCAGAGGCGGAGGACCAGTAACTTTTATAGACTTTCAAGTCCACCGCCTCCAAGTAGCCGGCAGCCCCACTTTAGACTCATTTCTCTCAGGGATTGTGCGTCTGGAGAGCCTAACATTAGACTAGTGTTTTAGGTTATGTGTTGTCCAGGGCGTCTTGAAGCGACAAGGAAATGCCATTTGCCTAAAGAAGAGGCTTCCGTTTTTTTGTGATTGGCAATGGAGAATAAATGAAAGGGACATTTCCCGGGATTAACTGAGAGAACAACGGCAGGTAGGTTGGAATTAGAGTTTATAATTTGTTCACTTTGTTCTTATCTGTGGAAGTGGGTTCAACAGTGGATTCATATATATATATATATAAAGTAATATTCTGAATTTCTAATGCTTAACATCTCATGTGCGACTGTGAAATGGCAGCAAAACCTACGATTGACTAGGCTCATTGATAAAACTATCCATTCTTTCCGCTATGATAAATAGCGTTTTACAAATCGTCAGGCAGCACTGGGCTACTGGAAACTCATGGCTTTAGGTGGCGTACAGGTGTAGCCGCAGGCTGGCAAATGTTCAACTTCATATTCTAAAGATTCACTGAATATTAGATGTGGGCATCAACATGAATCCATCACTTACAGTTCCGATTGGACAAAAAAGTTTCCCCTCTGAGAGATCTGCCCATGTGCACAAAGGCACGAAAGGAACTCCCTTCTATGGAAATGCATGCAAGCGACATGCTTCTGTTTTAAGTCAGTCATGTCTGTGCTCTCATCTGCCTGCAGACAAATAAAAGATCTATCTATCTATCTATCTATCTATCTATCTATCTGGGACCCCCAAAACTCCATATTCCACATCACTTTTACCTTGGCAAAGGTAACTCCAAAACATAAATGTAGCTCCCAGCAGTGCAAAGTTAAATGTAGAGCTGAATTCACAGCAGGTGCAAGTGTTCTTCCCTTTAACCCCAACATAAGAGAAAAGCAGCTCCAGCTATAAACAGCTTGTTTGTGACTTCAGCAAAAGTACAGTGGTGTTATCTCATTGTATTATATTGCAAACACGCAGAAGGAGTCCCTAATGAGAACTGGCTCATGTGTTTGGTGTCAGCTGTTGCAGGCAGACTGTAGATATTTATTATTGTGCCTGCACGCCACTGTGAATATATTCCTTTCTTGTAGCCTTGACTTTCCACTCTCCCTCTCCTAATTTGTCTCATACGCTCTCCTTTTTTTTTTTTTTTTTTTTTTTATTCCCTCCCCCCCTTTTTTTTTTTTTTTTTTTTTTTTTTTTTAATTCCTCCTCAGCTTATCCCAAATAAAAGAACCTCTTTGTGTTCCTGTAGGATTGGCTATTGCTATCTCTTGAGTCAGTGGTAGTATTTGGGCTGCACTGCTTGTCTGATTGAAGCATTAATGAGTCTCGAGACAGATGAACATGGACATGATTTCATTTCTTCTTCTTTTTTTTTTTTATATATATATAACCCCCGCCTCCCAGATTGAGAATAATGAACCTAAACACTGGACTGACCATGAGACGTTGACCGCACACTCGACTGTGGTCACTGGACTGAAATGCCCACACTGGGCCACATGGCTAGTTCCAAACTAAAGACTCAACTGACCACTACGAAAGGCACGACTCAAGAATGAAGGTTTTTCTCCGATCGCAGATGGACAATTTTAGAAATGTGACTGTGTCGCTGAAGGGTGGAGCTCTTCGGTGACAAACCAGGCTGCTTGCATTCCCACCTGGATCTCATATCACGCATTCCTCTTTCCAGTAATGGGACTATTCCACCTGCACAGGCTCCATCCTGAAGAGTTTAGACTGCCTCCTGCCTTCTGGTGTGACATGAATTAACCCCATGGAATCATGGGAACCGGAGTCTTCCCTCGCACTGAGACAACTGGACAGACTTGGACAAGACAAAATAGACTATTTAACCCTGGTTTTTGTCCAGCAGCAGACCAGTGGGGAATTATTTTTTTTTTAATTATCTTACCATAATTTCATTTCTTTTGCAGCACTTTAGTTCAGGACTGATGCCTGCTCATTGACAATAGACCACATTTTTACATTCACTATTTAATTGGTTAATGACACGGCTCTTCCCTCCTGAAAAAGCGAGGTGCATAGAGGTGGTCTTTATCATCCCCCCACCCTCCTGGTATGACAAAGATTTACACTGTTTTGCCCTTACCACAGAGAGACTCGAGCAGATTGTGGACTGAAAATGTTAGCACACACTTATCGCAGTCGGAGGATCATGGTGCCTCAGCAAAGCTAGAAGAACTTTTATTCTGACAAAGCAACCTCTACCAATCAGAATGCATTTGGAAAATTGGCCATTTAGCTGTTAGCTGTGTAAAACATGACATGTTCAGGTAGTATTTTTCCAATTTGATCATGCCAAATCAGAAACATACAGCATACCAGCTATTAGGCCCACAGTCGGTCTTATTTTCAATAAAATGTTTTTGTTTTTTAATTTGGGGTTTAGCATCTGCCATGTAGCTGATGGTGCCATAATCCTTATTCTACAGAAGTCCTTCCACATAATTTCAAGAAAAATCCAGATTAAAACTTGAAAACCCCGGTGATCACTTTAGTTAGCAAAACTGAATGTTTGTTTACCAAGTCCTCTTTACATTGCTTATTTTTGTCAAAATCTTAGCAAAAGATGACCAGCTCTACGTGTTCATTACTGTTTGTTGTACTGGGTTTGTGCATCTGTCCCCTGTTATGCCATTTGCATAAAAGTCGTTTCATGAACTACAATGTTTAATTGATCAGTTTCATTGCAGTCGCTGAGCCTTTTTGTTTTTCTTTTTTATGGGATTTTTATTAACTTTCTTCCTTCAGTTTAAGGCAGCAACTAATTATTTTCAGTGTCGTTATATCAAAGCATGCTAGAATCTTAAATGCTAAAAGATGGCTGAAGCCACCGTGACATCACTCTGATTTTTAGACTGTGTTAATGTCAGTAGGCGCCACACAGAATCAATGCATCTGTGGCTGTGAGAGGGAGATGGGTGGAAAGGCAGTGAAGGTGGATTCAACCATTCAAAGCAATGGGTGCACAAGAGAGGTGAAGAAGACAGCGCAGGCAGGGTGGGGATAATAGTGAGACCTGCTGTTATGTATGGTTTGAAAATGGTAGCACTGACAATAAACAGAAGACTGAGCTGGAGGTCAAGGGTTTTGGAGCCAACGCTGAGATGGTTTGGACATGTGCAGAGCAGGGATGGTGGATGGATTTGGAGCTGCCAAGCAAAAGCGGAAGACCATAGAGAAGATTTATGAATGTACTGAAGGAGGACCGAAAAGGATGCTAATAGATGGGGTGAGATGTAGGCAGATGATCTGCTATGGCAACCCCTAAAGGATGCAGCTTCCAAAAAGCAGCTGCTTTTTGAGGCTTTAGTTTTATTAGTATTTTGGCTGCTTCTGTGTGTTTTCAGAGCCAGGAGGGATTACGTTTGGATGGAAGTGGAGTACGAGGTTGTTTAAAGACTTTAAACTGGATGGACTGGTACCTAGTCGATGGTACCAATCCGTTCATCCTACAGGAACTGCCTGTACACTCTTACCACATGAGTCCAGGTGTTGTTATTCACCAGTATAGGGTCTGACAATGAGTACTAATATCTAATGGCAGGCAGGGTGGTGTTGCCTAGTCTGTAGAGGTCTGTGCCTCCCTCCATGGGTATGCCTCCCCAGACCATCACTGACCCACCACCAAATTGGTTATCTGAACAATGTTACAGACAGTATAATGCTCTCCACGGCTTCCCCAGACCCTTTCAAGTCTGTCACATGTGCTCAGGGTGAACCTGTTCTCATCTGTAAAAATCACAGGTCGCCATTTTTGGACTTGCCAATTCTGGTATTTTATAGTGAATGCCAGTCGGGCTCCATGGTGCTGGGCAGTGAGGCCTGAGACTAATAGAGGATACCAGGGCCTCAGGCCATGCTCATGACGTCTGTTTCTGATTGCTTGGTCAGAGACATTCACACTAGTGGTCTGCTGGAGGGCATTTAGTAGCTCTGGCACTACTCATCGTTCCTCTTTGCACAAAGGAGCATATGCTGGCCCTGTCGATGGGTTCAGGACCTTCTACGGCCCTGTGCAGTTCTCCTAGAGTACCTGCTTGTCTCCTGTAATCTTCTCCATGCTCTTGGCTGTGCTGGGAGACCCAGCAAACCTAGCCATGGCACATATTGATATGCTATCCTGGAGTTGTATTACCTGTGCACCCCCTCTAGGGTCCACAGGTAGTGGACTATGGTGTCACCCTTTTTGATACCATAGACCCCTCTAGGGTCTAGGTACCACCTCATGCTAACAGTACTGACAATGGAGATTAATACTCAGGTTTTTACCTTTATGCATTCACAAAGGGTTAAAAAGGGAATGTCCACAATTTAGGCTTTTAGAATGCAGGATATTTTATTAAAGCAATTTAGCATGAACAAAGCAAAAGCCAAATCCAAATACGACCTACCTTATTAACCTATTCTGAGCTAATGTTGATTTAGTTCTAATCTTTGAGCGAGATTGGAGAGAATGACCACACCTTGGCCACCAATGCACTTATCTCTTCCATGTAGGTATAACCCAATAGGAGAGGAGCCAAGTCCAACAGGGAAAAATGGAAATCCAAATCCTGTTGAATTTATAATATAACACAGGGAAAATGAGCAGAGAAAAAGTCAAAAATTGTAAATCCAATTAGTGTCTCAGCACTGGTTGCTCCTCTGGCATTATTTGTTATAATTTCTAACTGCGGACCACCAGAGCCAAATCTTCAGATGTCTTCTGCTCATCAGAAGAACTAGAGGACAAAACGACCCCAAATGTTCCAAGGTATAAGTTAAAAAAAACAAATAAACCTCTCTCTGTGCCTAGTCATTCTGACTGAGCCCTGCAGACGAGCTCTGGGCCGTGTGCCATGTTTACATTCCCCACATGTCCAAAACCACCCCAGCAGAGAAGCACACGCATGCACACACACACACACACACACACCAATCACAGTAAAAGGTAAGGGCAGGTATTAGAATAATTTCATCACTCAAACTTTTATTGTTAATCAAAGATAAAGATTTACTATTGGCAGAAGCACATACAGATTAACTATATTATAGCACTCTGTATCATTTCATCTATTAAGAAGCTAGATAAGATCTTTTACCCCCTCCCCCCGATATAATGAGAGGTAAGCCAGGGGACATCAATCCATTTCAAGCCCACCTTTCTTGCCATGTGAGACGCTGATTAAAAAGTGGTCCTTTAAGTTTGTTGAGCAGTATAGTTTGTGATGATATTGCAGGGAAAATAAAATACCATATTATCCAAATGACCCTTCCAAACTTTAGTAGATAGCCAGAGAAAATAAATAAATATCCAGTCTTGATCACAAATGGCAAATATTTCCTCAAATACGCCTCCTTTAGCCTTGGAAGGTGTCCAAATGTGCCAAAGCCAGGGGTCATATTAAATGAGACTGAACTTTTTTTTTTTTTTTTTAAATCGAAGAACTGCTTTATTTAACTGGTTTTGGTGCACACCACATACAAACACAGATGGTACATCATAGTGACCATGAACAAAGAAGCCCAGTTAGAGGGGTATCAGGACAGGGCAGTCCACTGCACAGGTGAACAATTCGCATCCAATCAGCTACTTAATGTTCCACAAAAAAGGGGAAAGACGATGCGTTCACAAGGCAGGTAAATGGACATTGCTGCAAAAGCAAACCCTCCACTGGTCTGAGACAACCAAAAGCCACTACCAAAATAATGGTTTGTGCCATTAATCAAGTGCCACTTTATAACCCTGTTGTTTATGTACATTCACTAAGTAGATAAATTTTGCATTAGGTACTAAATTATTCCAAACTTCTGTTAAGGCCAATTTCCTAGTTGCAAAAGCACTACTCAGAATTTACTGCTGATATTTTTTTGGTTGCTCTACACCTCCAACCCAATAGGACTTGTTATCCACCAGTATAGGGTAGGACTGGAGAAGTTGTGGTATACACAGCAGTAAGTGTGACGCTATTGGCTGAGAGTTTGAGAATAAATCATGAGCGTGTCTGAACGAGTCGTCTTCCATCACTGAGCCTTGTCAGACAGGGCAACGGCACTTTCACGTTTTTGGTGTTCTTCCCTCCATCTGGCTTTCTTCTCGATGTTTAGTGACGTCAAGGTCTCATTCCTGGCGAGAGCCTGCAGAACCAGAGGAAAATATAGGCTTATTATTTAAATGTGAATAATTACAGAAGCAATGCATGAATCAAAGCAGTGAGAATTAAATTACTCACTAATTATCTAAATTCTTGCAGGGGATTTAAAATTATGAGAAATTTTCTGCTGCGATGTCCTGTGGTTTTTGTTTTTGTTTTTTTAAACATAGCTGGAAAAGTCACATTGGGAACTTTGGAACATTTTCTGACCAAACTTCTAATTGCAAGTCACAGCTCCATGTTTATTCATAACATGACGTAGATGAGTCTATGTGAACAGGCAGGTTTAAACCTGCTCTTTCACATTACTGGATAGCGGTGATGACATGTCTGTCCTTGTTGACAGTTACCGGAGCTGAATAGAGGAAAAAAACATTTGCACACGAGACTCATTCATCCATTGTTACCTTTTTGCCCAGAAACACCATAATCATACAGGCTCCTATCGTGGCAGCCATCATCACATAGGCAGCCTTTACTCTGATTTTGTTTCTGGCAGCATCAATCATCTCAAACCTGTAGAAGAAGCACGTGAACACTCATTAGAAAATGTTTTCTTTGCTCAAAAGTAGGTTTGAAACATAAGACTTGAATCTTGTTTTTGTTATTTAGGATCAGCGTGGTAGCACAACATTTACAGGGAGTTTTGTTCCAGTTACAGCAGCAGTGTTGACTGGCAGCAGATATTCAGTCTCTTGGGTCCTTCACACATTTTGCTTTGTTTTGGATATTGGGGCTTTTGAGTACAGGATATAAGAGGGCTTTGGTTTATAAGCTTGCCATGCAGGTCTTTACATCACAGCAGAAGATCAGATGTGATCTCCGCCCCGATGCCAAGATAATCCTCTCCAGTCACAAACAGAAGGCTTGTTTGAACTGCAGCTGTCTGAGGACCAGCCACACGCTGCGCTCATCCTGTTAGTTAGCCCTGTTCCTGTGATGCAACTTAACTGAATGTGACAGAGGCAGTCTGACAGCGCTGTGCTGGGAGGTCTGGTATAAACAGGAAAAGGCTACTTACGACACTGTCTCT
>VUQG01035021.1:0-16195 GCA_015106755.1 Etia nguti
CTGACGTTAGGAGAAATCCCACAGTCATTTAACTCTTCGCCCGGCTGTTTTCACACCAGCTTTCAGTAGGCTGCTTAACACAAGCTGGGCTGTCAAAAGGGAGAGGGAGAATGTGTCAGAGCATAGCTCTGCATAGGTTCCCAATCATGGCCATATACTATTGGGTCTTCAACGCTTACATGTGCAATGTATGTGTAGAGTGCAGTCCGTGTGTGTTTGCTTATGTGTGGGTGAGAGAAGCAGGAGTGTGCCTCTAATTATTTCTGTAGCCAAGTGTCGTGTGTTGTGTTTAAGGTGTGAGATATACCAACATGTTTGAGTCAGTCTCTGAACTGTCCTAACGCCACAACTCTAACCATCCTCTATCAGTATCACGGTTCTTCTTTAAATGTATTGCAATTACACAGCCGGTTGTGTCAGTTGAACCCACTGATTTGGGAGTTATATGTTGGAGCACAAATAGATGGGGCCAGTTGGTGATGGCATGCAGCGTAGGCTTTTTTTAAAGATTTGCATAATTTGCCTTATGCTCAAGTTATTGCTCATCTTTATTGTTTTCCTGTGTATGTGAATGATCACAAAAATATCATAGAGACATCAAGAGCTTTTGGGAAAAAAAAAAGGCAAGATCAGCAATGTGACAAGCATGATCACAGAAATATCATAGACAGTTTGACAGCTTTTGAAGAAAAAGGGCAAGCACAGCAGGCTGACAAGTAAGTTTGAATTTTGCAAGTGGAATTGAGATGGATCATCTATTGGGAGAAAGAGAAAAAAACATGTTTGACAACACCAAGCCGACAGTGAAATAGTGTACTATGTTTTCAGAGTGACTTATCCATTACTTCAAGTTTTATTGAAATTGATTCATTCAAAGTTCACTTCTTTCTTAGGTGTGATGAATAGAAGATAATCCACCACTTTGATAAAGCAAGTATGAGTGATGTATTAGATGTTTAGTTGGTCTACTTGATTGTGCCAATATGCCTGAGTACATTACGTGGTTTAGTCTTGACTACAGAAAGGGGGGGGGGGATTCTTTATGTGCATGGGTTTCTGCATGGAATGTCTATGTGTGTGTGTGTATGTGTGACTGTGTGTGAATTAGCACAGAAACATCATAGAGAGCTTGACAATTTTGGGTGAAAAGAGCCAAGCTCAGCTATGTGACAAGTCTAATTGATGCACTGCAAGAAATCTGTCATTGCACAGTGCCAACTAAGTTGCTCAGAAGAGAAAAAGTAGAAGGCAGCGGATGTGATATATTAGATTCATGGGCTTTTAAGGCAGTTTGATTACAAAAGATGGAAAAAATTAGGATACAAATAGAGGTGAGAACATTTAAAAGGAGAAGAAGACAGAATTGATAGATAGTAAATGCAGACACATCATCCACAACAACAATGAACAACAAAATTGATGCAACTAGACAGAATAGACTCTGACAGTCAAAGGTAGAAGATAGCAATGTGGGTGGGCTGGGTGGAAGAGCAAACAGAAAAGGAGAGAGAGAGAGTGCATCCAAAGAAAGTAAGCAAGCCACAGGAGGGATGCAAGTGTTCAAGTTAACAGCTGTGTACTTTAAAATGTAATTTTATAAAAACAGAATAACAAGGGAGAGGAAAGATTAGTCTGAGACATTCACGCTTTGTTCTTAATAAGATTTTGATATATTTTTCTGCCTATTGCTGCAAGAGAAACAAACATAGCATGTCATACTGAGCCATGGATAGACCGCCCCTTATCTGGTTGTATTATGGTTTAATGACTGTGTTTTGCTTGCTCACAATATGACGTGATGACTCTTGGGGTGTGGTGGTGCGTCGTTTTTGGGGGAAATTAAGGCAGCTGTGCAAAGATGGAGCGAAAGAATGGAAATGAGAAAATAAGCAGGAAGGAAAGGAGACAGCAGCCAAATGATGTGAGAGAACTCATGTCAGACAGAGCAGCCTTGAAAAGAAAAAAAAACAAAAAGTATCATCTGGAAAAAGAGAGAGTAATAAGGATGAAACTTGAGAGAAAAAAAAGAAAAGGATTAAAAAATGTAATGGAAGTGGACATATTGTGTAAATTGGAAAAGGCAGATGCCCTTAGGGCTGTCTGTGTATCTTGAGGCAATGTTTCAAGGGGCAAGGCCTTTGCTTTAAGTATTCTCAAGTTTTTTGCAAAAGTTCAAACCCTCCTGCTCCTTCTTCTCCAAGTTTGTTATTGCGCACACAGTCAGCAATAATCTCTCTCTTCTTTCTGTTCCCAGATCTATTATTTCAATATATAATAAAAAGGAGATTCTGTAAGGATGAGACTGCATTTGAACATATACTCCATATTAATTCTAACACACTACTGGGAGTAAGAGACTGAACCAGGGTTCTTGAAAACCAGGCCATGTCACAAATAGAAAAGAAAAAAAAACCCAAAACAAGCAAATATACAAGTAAATATCAGCCATATTGTCAGAAATAATGAGAATGACCAACAAATGCACAAATAGATAAATCTGAAGCTATTTGCAGTTCAGTATCTTGTCCAAGGACATTTCAACATGCTGACTAGAGGAGCCAGGGATCTAACCAATGACCTTATGATTAGTAAATGACTTGCTTCACCTCCTGAGCCATAGCAGCCATGTGGCATACACTATTCCGAGTAACAATTGAATACACATTATCACATAAACAGCCATGACTTTTAACTTCAAAGAAAAAGAGGCTATGGGGCCTGATGCTGAGAAAGCCTTGGGGCATAAACACATTTTGGCACAAGTAAATAAAAAAAATGTATCAGAGCTGCTGGAGAGGAATAATAAAGCCTCTCTGTAGGCTCATTTGAAAGGGGATAGAACAGTTTATTTAACATCACTGAAGTAACTTCATAGCCATTTTAAGATTATATATATATATATATATATATATATATATATATATATATATATAACCTGTTTTGCTTTAACCTGTTAGGTTAAAACTTATTACAGCAACCACAGACACAGACTAGTCAGAGTAGGTAATAATGGAAAAGTGGCTTAACTTCCCTCCAGTAGAAGACAAAAACAAGGTTTGACCACCCCAAACAGTTGCCAATCGACACAAACATGCAATGCACTAACATACAATATAGTAAAAAGCCATACTAAGTCTTCAGCTCTGCACTGTTAGGTTAAAACTTAATTAAAACTAATTACAGCAACCACAGACATGTATTGGCCTTTGTCCAGAAGCCCGAAATTCACACCGGCAAAGCAGCAGTGTGGCGATCTGTCTCCAAGTTAGGGTCCCATGCACAGCCCTGCCTACAAGGGGCTGTACCTAGACCCAGGGTTCACCTCTCACAACAAAGTTAACTGGTAATGTATTAAAGGTGTGAGTGAGAAATGAATTAAAAAGTCAAGACACTGAATGCACGAATGTCAGCTTACCATTTATTCTCTTCATGTTAAAACTGGGTGATAAAACAGCTGTGAGACAAATAAAAAAATTTTAAAAATGGAGAGAAAAGAAAGCCAAGCTATTTAGCCCGAGCAATCCAGTTATCACGCAGCAGAAATAAACACCTCATCAAATTGTAAGAGCACTCAAACTAGAATAAACCACACACACACTTGCTCGTAAGTGGCTCATTCAACTGCAGACTGAGGAAACAA
Organism: Etia nguti; assembly: GCA_015106755.1. Classification (NCBI taxonomy): domain Eukaryota; kingdom Metazoa; phylum Chordata; class Actinopteri; order Cichliformes; family Cichlidae; genus Etia; species Etia nguti. The sequence continues at coordinate 3,641 of VUQG01035021.1, forward strand.
CCCTAAGTAGCGTTATTTGCCTCTTGACTCAGCATTTCTTTACTAACAGAAAAGGCGGAGAGAAAAATGCTCGCTACAAAAGTCTGTTATTGATCCGATGTCTGCTGAATCAAATTCATTCAGCAGGCAGAGAAAGCCAATTTGCAGAACAAACAAAGATTTTCCAGTTAGCCTGTCTTAAAAAATTACCCAGAATGATGTGTTTTAAAAAAAAGAAAAGAAATCACACACATCTACACACATCTATAGTTTTGCTTCTATATGGTATTGATACTATGAGAAGGTACAAATCTTATAACAACATCAAGGTGATCACCGCGTACTGTAGATTCCTGCTTAGCTTAACTTTAACTATGCAAGGAAAGGAAAGATTTTAAGATCCACTCGCATATCTAAATGGGGTCTTATAAAATAAACATGTATGCACCTTGAAGAAAATAACATGATGCCATAAAGGTTAATATAGCTTTAAAAATTATATCAGTCTTTCAAGAAAATCTTTCATATATCTCTAGACATACTAAAAAGAAACATTTTATTGACGTAAATAAATGAAGGGTGTTTTCCATTTTTTGCTAATGGTCTTCATCAATTACTCATTTCCGAATTTGAAATGTGAATCTACTGAAAGGAGGTGCCACATTGCAATGCAATAGTAGTGACACAGCTTAAGTGAAATATAGTGTGTTCCCTGGAAAGTTTAAGTAAAAGTTTAACATTACTGCTTAACACTTACATTTGACAATAACTAAAGTAACTTCGCCCTGTAACTTGTCAGGTGCTGCAGAGTTTTGTCCCAAAACTAATGTGAAAAAAATATTTTCTACTTAGGATGTTGTACTTTGTATCTTGGCCTGCTTTGCCACCATGTAACCACATCAGTAATTTTCATCCAGTGTTTGCTCTTCCTGTCATACGGACAGCAGCTAGCGAGTGCTCCACTGATCCTTGGTTGAGTCATTTGTTTACTTCTGCAGCTGCTAGTGTCTCCTCCTCCATGACTTCGAAGTGTGGTTGTACTCAACTCTGTTTTTTTTCCTCAAGTGGTGAAACAAGTTTGTTGTTTCTAGGTTTAGGAGAAGCAGTTTTCTTGCATTATTTGCACAATACCACTTTTTCTGGAGGATGTTCAAGCAGCTCCGACTTTATGTACTGAACCGTCATCAAAAGGGTGACATGCAGCTCTTGACTTCAGACATGCCCCTGTTTGTCATTGTTCAAATAACATGAAAAAGTGTGTTCAAGTACTAATACAGATGATATGATATGGCACAGCTCTAAAATGCCCCAATATCCCTGTAATAGGGGATAGGCTTTGCTTCTCCAAAGCGTGGAATGGACACGCATGCAGAGGGTGCATGTCGTAGGGGGAGATAATATATTTGAAGCCAAAAAGTTGGTAGTGAACAAAAAACGTATGAAGTACATTCCAGGGTCCTTAATTGCCAGAAACGATTAAGCTAGGTGGCTAATATGTATTTACATGTAAATTTGTTGATAACGTCTGTTTAAGCACTTTCCAGTGATTATTTTCATGTTGGCTTGAAATAAAATGTCTCCCTCTGCTGTTACTGCAACTTCTGCATGTAGACATGGTGGCTATTACACGTTTTGCTGTGATACTGGCTTGAAGTATTGAAATAGAACAACATATACAACATAGAAGTTACATATCCTTTACTGTCCAAAGAAAAGTAGCTTCATCCAGACTTGGAAATTTTGTATTTTTCAGTTTTGTTCAGGTTCAGGTTCAATTAGATTAAAAAATAGCTTTTATTTATTAAGGTTAGATAGAACCAGGCTAGCTGCTTTCATTCCCTGTGCTAAGTTAATCTCACTGCCTGCTGTTTGTAGCATTGTAAATAACAGGTAGACATGAGCAGTAATGATCTCCTTGTGACTTGCTGCTTGAAAGCAAAGAAGTGCATTTTTCAAAATATCTGCCTATTGTTTGAAACTAGACTGTATAACATACTAATCATTCAAGTCGCAGATTAGCTGTTGACATGAGCATTCTTTCAATCGCTTAAGCAGACAGGCAAGCATTGAAGTCAGCATGGCATACAGTGTAGGCTGGTAGCAATTCAGCTGTAGAGCCAGATATTCGCATATTTATTAAACGAGACAACAAGCCAGTTAATCAGTCATGCAGTCGTACAAGCACGGCTGCCATGTGCAAAGCAGCCTACTTCATTCGGTGGTCAGCCAGGCCACCATCACCCAGCCAAATATCCCAGTCAGTCAGAAAAGTCACCCAAATATTTAACAGAGCAAGCTTTCCCTCTCTATGTCTGTCAGCCAAGCAAATAAGCTTTTCTGCCAATATTGCTTCTAGAGTCACAAGAAGGTGGGTGAGTAACAGACCTGAGTTTAACCAGAAGGAGGTGAGAAAAACAGAGACACAAATCAAGATAAACAGAAGAGTAAAAATGGAAGCTTAACAGAATGCTGCTCAGCATTCAGCGGCAGAGCGAGCAGATGGTATAGTATTCTCTGCATTCATTCAATAACGGGCTAGCTGTGATGAATGATTTGTGGGTGCAGGTGTGAGGCCTGTGGTGCACACATGCAAAATAACCATAATAATGAGATTCATTTTGTCAGTTTAGTACAGTGGATGGGTGAGAGAAATTATGCAATGTGATAATTTGCAAACAGAGAAGAAATCTAATAAAGTAATAAAGCCAACGGTAATACTTCATTAATGGGGTCTGAATTGACAGAAATTAGTGGGTGTAATGGAGAGTGGCAATAGATGACAGAGAAGGACCTTAGCCATTGTTTCATAAGGCACAACGCTGCCAAAAGCATCATTACGCATAATTTTTATGTGCACTCACCAATGCAGTCATCTGCACATGTGACACAAAGTGAAAGTAGAAACGGGCAAATGGGCACACAAACATGCATGTGTGTGGTCATAAAGCCTTTTGGAATATTAATTTTCAGCCTCGTGATAAGATATGAGACCTTTTAAATGATTAGCTGAACAGCCATTTTCGAAGCATCATCACCAGGGAAAAGTCTTTTGTTATGCCCTAAGTGTTTGTAATAGTGGAAGAATAAAAAGGAATGAATCATGAAAATGACACAACATTACAGCTGGGTATGACACCCAGGGGACCAATAGACGTGGGATGGTATAGATGGAAAATTCCAGTTATAAACACAAAATCAACAGCCACCAGAAGGCTCTGCTAATTTGTGGTGACCATTAAAAAGCCCTCTGCTTTTAAATAGCTCAGGCTTTTAAACATTTTTCATCACCTCTCTTTTTTAAACACTGTTTCCCTCAGAAAATGTGTTTGACCAACTATTCTGTAATATATCTGGTACAAACACACACACACACACACACACACAGAAAGACAGCAGCATGATTGTAAACTACAATATATAAAAGAGAAACCCACACATCAGCAAATCATTAGGTTTACCTGTTTAACCAACTGATAATGCAAATAGCCAGTAACACTGAGTTGGAGGCAACTCAGTGCATTTTGACATGTAGTTGTGGTCAAACAACCTGCTGATTTTCAAATCGGGTACCAGAAAAAGAGAAAATATCCATTGGGTAGCAATTGTCCAACCACTGTTATCAACCACGCAGAAGAGCATCTTTGAGCCCAAAATATGTCAAACCTTGAAGCAGAAGACCATCCCAGGTACCACTAGTGTCAGCTAAGAACAGGAAACCGAGGCTGTGATTTACACGGGGTCACCAAAGTTGGGCAACCGAAGAATGGAAAATGTTTAATGGTCTGATGAGTCTCTGCTCCTGCTGTGACATTCAGATAGTCGGGTCAGAATTTGGTGTAAACAACATGTAACCATGGATCCATCCTGCCTTGTATCAGTGGTTCAGGTTTTTGGTGGTGTAAAGGTGTAGGGTATATATTATTGGCAAAGAATATATACCCCACACCTGAGTACTGTTGCTGACCATGTCCATCCCTTTATGAGTCTACTCATCTTTGGATGACTGCTTTGAGTAGAGTAACAAAGCTCAAATCATCTCAAAATGGTTTTTTGAACATGACTATAAGTTTACTGCACTCAATCACCAGATTTCACTAGAGCTTCATGGTCACCAGAATTCAATCTAATCGAGCACCATTGGGATGCAATGGAATGAGAGTTAATGGACTGAAATCTCACGGGAATGTTTCCAACATATTTTTGAATATGCAACAGAGAATTAAGGCAGTTCAGAAGCCTCAGAAGTCTAATCTGATACTAGCAAGGTGTAACTGCTAAAGTGTCTAGTGAGTGCAGTTTCTTGATCTGAAAAATTAAGTCAATGGAGAAGTACCCAAAACCAATGTTCTTTTTAATGGTAAGCAGGGATTAACCCCTCTGTGTACACAATTGAATAGAAGTATATGAGAAAATGGCCCTTAGTTTCCTTGATTTGTGACCCCAGGAAACACATCCCTGCTGAGTTTTTGGCCTCAGTTGCCAGTTTCAAATATTATTAAATATGGGTTATATAAAGGTATGAGTGCAGGTAGCACCCTGTGATTGAGCGTGACACTGAAGTATAACATTTGCCTTCCACGCCATCATTTGTTTATTTGCAACTACACTTTTAGTTTGGGAATTTTTCACATAAAACATTGCTCTCAAAAGAAGCGATCATAGGTATAGGTGTCAAATATTTGCATATGCAATTTTCACCTTGTTTTGGTTTGAGTGAATATCACATTCAATCACCCACACTTTTAATCGATTTTGCATTTATTGTTACAACTTAACCACTTATGAGCAGATCTAGACCAGCAATGCCGCAGTCATAAATCAGCTAAGCTTCCACTTAACCATTCCAGATGTTCAGCGTTCTAAGAGTGCACTCGATGCCCTTGAGGGGAGTTAATGTATTCAAAATGTAGATTTAATGTTTTTCAAGACAAAGGTAATATTTAAAAAACCCAGTGGGTCCTCATAAGCTATATTATGTATTTTATACTTTACTGGAAAGTTGTAACCTGCAGCTAAAACGTTGTTGGGCTGAAAATCACTCGCTACTTCCACTGAGTGAATCAGGCTGTTTGGTCAGATATCTTCCTCCCAGCTGTTGCTGTGCTGTATACACTGAGCAGCTCTGCCAGATAAAACAACTTCAACTTGAGTTACCTCCATTGCACACTGCCGCTGACCATGCCTGGATCTCGGCAGGTGCCAAGGACTTGTCAGGAATCGTAGCAGGGCATCATGATTGTTAAATGAGTTTTTGTCTCATTTTGTTTGATTAGACATAGGTTTGCTGTTTGCTGGCAGAAACTTGTTTTTCCCGTGGAGAGGGAATTACAGTCAGCTCAGCGCTCGCCACTTGCCTGCAGTTTCCAAGGTTTTGCAACTTTAAAAAAAATATTTTTTTAAAAAGTACCGTACACTTAATGTTTGATTGCGTACAAACATCAAGTGGACAAACTACCGACTGAGTTGTCATTTCATGGTTTCAAGTTTTTTGATTGCATTTATGAAAAAAAGTAATATGAATTCAGTATTTTAACTGGGAAAATGTGGAAAAAAACAAATATATTTGTGAAAACAGCCAAACTCTAAAAAGAAAAACAAGCCTAAATAGCTAATTGAAACTTTGAAACTACTCTTAAACAGCTAGTCAGATTTAATACTGCATAAGACTTTAACATTATTTCAATAAAGGTTATGTAAGGCATTGAGAAAATTGACAGAAAGCCCAAAGGTCCATGGCCCAAAGCACTTCTATGCACAGCCATGACCCTGCAAGGAGTGGATTTAGGTTCTGACGAAGTCATGGAAGGTGAAAGAGTTCAGTTAAACTTTCCAGACACAAGTGTAGCAGTGGTAACAGGATTAACTGGGGTTGTAATTGAAAGGGATAAAGCTGTTAACTCGACTCCCAATGTTGTAACAGATGTCGAAACAAGCTTTAGAATAGCTTGTTTCATCCCAGGGTGTCAAATACTTGCAACATTGGAGGCCAACAGAGTGATTAAAATCTTCATTTGCTTTGCTTGAGTTTTGACTTCAATGATTTGGGCTTTTATTTTTTAAAAATTTTGGTCATGTTTAAGAAAATATGGATGTTTGGGTTAAAACATGTCCTTTCATTAGCCCCCTGCATTCAAAACTGACACTTGTCCAGTGTGATGGCTGTATCTACAATAGTAATATTCATTATGGTTTCATACTCTTCCACATCAATACCATTTTTAAGTTATTTTTTGTTGCAGTTACTGGAATTACATGATACACAATTATTTATTTATTTGTTAATTTGGTTCATTTGTTTCAGCACATTTTGACACTGCAGTGTATTCTCTAGTTACCTGTCTGCTATTCCAGTCCTTTCTTGTTAACACAAAAGAGGAAGCTTTTGAGAGGAAGTTGGTCAAAGTACCAGTTTCAACAGGTGGTTTACCTGCTGCTTCTAGGTTTCATTGACAGTATCATGGTCCTATTTCCTGTTCGTAGTTCTCTCCTTGCCTGAGTTTTTGTATTTTTTATTTCCTGTGTTTTGTGGTAACGGCATTAAAGCCGCCCCTTTTAGTTTACCCCTTTGTTTCCGAGTCCTGCTATTGGGTCCTGCTTTGCCTGCCACACATAATGCTATGACAGAGTGCAGAACAAACCTGATGACACTCCAAACTCCAGAAAGCATGAGAGTCATGAGCAGCAAAGGCTGCTGTATTTATTGTTATCATTTTGTTCATTATTAGCAGCCTTGTTTTATTCACTATGTTTTATTTTATACATTGTTTTGTTGTGCATTGGACTGAATAACTAATCAACAGAGAAAACTCCCCATATGTTAACACAACAGGGGGAAAACAGTATTTACTGAAACACACTGTTCATTAGTCACAGATTGCTGTCTTTAACAGCCTTAAATTGCTTTGTTGTATGGGGTTTTATGTGAAACATGTTGATCATATTTATTGATAGTCTGTTGTGATGTTTAGCTTTGTTTACAAATAAGCAACACTTGCCTGTGTCGTTTAACAGAAAAGCATTATCAAGATGTGATGATAATCAAAGTGGCCAATAGGTAACAGTGTGGAGATGGCTGTCAGATTGTTTTGAAAACACGATACAGCTCCGGCACAATTATTTTTGAATGTTTTAGTGTTTTGCCAAGCTTCGTTTTACCCATCACTAGAACACACTAGTAACTAACTGAGCTTGAACACAGTATGACAGTATGACAATGAAACACATGCAATCTGAGGCTATATATACACAAATGAGGTAATGAGGGAGGAGGGAACACCTGGGTGACAAGATACCCTGGACAAGGGGAACTAAAATTTCAGATGAGGCATAAAAAACACTCACTATCAAATTAAAACAGGAAGTAACTGATTATATACAGAGACAAGACCCTAACACGTTTAAACTCGTCACAGAAGGACATCAGAGGAATGCTACAGTACAAAAATACCAGGAGAGCGTATACAAATAGAAACCCTAAGCCGAATACTGATGAACTGGAACTGAAACAAAGAGCTAAGGCTTAAAACAATAGGGAACATCACAGTCAAACAAACAATAAATAAACTAAGAACCAAACAGAATAAACAGATAGAATAAACAAGAGTTTTAAATCCATCAAAAACCCAAAGGTCTTAGTCCACGACCAAGCACCATGACACATAATGGACCAAACCATCTGCAGCGATAGCATGGGGAGAAATAGGGCTTCTTCATATTCAGTTCTTTTATAACAGTTTGCTCTGCTAGCACATACATTCTGAGTTTTCTCTGATTTGTGGAGGTCAGTTTGGGGTTTTTTCTGAGTAGTTCTCTTTAGCTGAGGTCAGGAGGTTCTTCGCAGGCCTCCACATCTGAAGGGTAAAGAGTGAGAAACCCGTCTCACTATTGCCATAACCTGCTGCGTCATAGCACCAACGCCAAAGGATCCATTATGTGTATCTGTGAGATGGTAGTGACTTTGCTAAAGCAGCAGTAGTTGAACCCCCGGTGACGATAACAAGCTGGCAAGACACTTAAAGAGCATCCCTAAGGGCAAAGTGAAAAATGTGTTTTTCAAAGAAAGTCTCCTGACTTTCAAAGTAGGATTCAGTTAACAGCTGCAAAATTCTGGCTCAGCTTGTTTGAAAAGAATAAGCTACTCTAAAAACATTTTCTGTTGTTTCAAAGTCTCTGATCTCATTGGGGCTTTTTGTTTGTTTGCTTTTTTAGTCTTATTTTTTCATTGCTTTACACCTGTAGTTTTTCTTAGAGCAGGAACTATTCAAAATAAAATCCTCTAATTTGTCATTTAAAAGGAATCCAGCACCTCCCATCAGCACTGCTCTTGGTTCTGGTTTCATGTAAATTCCACAGAAAAAAAGAGATTTGGCGTGTCAAAGATAGGTACTGCATGAAAGCCAAAGTCATAAGCATGGGGGAGTGAATGTACGAAAGAGAATAAGAGCAAAGGGAGAGAATTAACGAAAGCAACACAGATAATGTTATTAAGGTTTTCTTTTATTCATCCTCATGTTATATTATTTCCACAGCCTTGACGCCTTGTCAGGGTCTCTGGCTGCTTGATAACTGTGTCCACTATTCCCACAGGGCCTTTTTTCTGCAATAGCACCATGTTCTTATCTCAGAAGTACAGACGCTCACATACAGACACACACATACACACACAAACACACACACAAACATGCACCGACACAAATGCAGAAATTCGCTTGCGCTGCATTGCACTTGTGCCGCCATAGCTCACAGTCTCACATGCGCATGTTCAGAAAAATACCAGCAATCAAAACACTTCAAAACACAAAACATTTCCCGTGTTCCTGTGCATTTCCACTTCATGTGGGTGCACATATACTTAGAGCTTAAAAATGATGACACACTTACACAGACGCAGATTGAAAAGGAATATCTAGTTGAATCTCCATAGCAACAACTAAAATAAGTGTCATTTGGAGACAAGGTGGGGAAAAAACATAAATCATGATGCATTTTGTGTCTTTAAACTAGCAACTGCAGGACAGATACAGGGATAAACCTATGTGGCTTTTCAAAGTCTAAAGAATATGGGTATTACAAGAGGGAAGTTTTAATAATTTCATGTATGTACAGTGAAGCTGGAGCTAGCAGACGGGTTTACCCCGCTTACAATCATGACTCATAGCAGGCTAAAACAGCCTGCCTAGAGCAAAATTTTGCATATTTTTTGCAACTGAAAGAAGTGTGGAACACCATGCAACACTTTTGTGCAGCTTAAATAACACATGATAATCAGTATATGTATACTTTGCATGTGCTATTTTCCCCCTAATTCCAAACACTGCCAATGGTTCTCAGACTTTCGGGCTAACTCTCATGCCAGGGCAGCGAGTCCCTGCAGGCATGGCATGGATGACCAGAGAAAAAACATGGAGTGAAACTAAGCTGAATGAATGATTCTTGGTTTGATTCTCCAGGCTGGCTGAGGACTGTTTGTATGGATTATACAAGGTTTCATATGCCTATGTGGGTTTTTCTCAGTGTACTCAGGCTTTAAGATATTTATGTTAGCTTTATAGGTGATTCTCGGACTTATCTATGGACACAAGTTAGATAAGCGCATATACATACAATAAAGACCTGTGTGAAAAAGGTAAATGTGCCTCATAGTGCAGAGTGCTTTGAGTGGTCAGTAAGACTAGAAAATCATATATAAATGCCAGCTCATCTATTCTATTTGTGGTGACCTTTATTTCACTTAAACATAAATTTGATTTTTTCATAGTTTATTGATTGAAAACTTTTATTCCTGCTTCTGAAGTGGAGCATGCTAGAAAAAGTTTGAGAACCAAAGCTAAGACGAGCTGTAGAAGCTCGTGGTATTGACCTTGGCGTGAAAGAAAATAACGACGTTGCCCAGGTGTCAAGCCATTCAGGTAAATAATGTATCATCTCTTTTTTTAGAAATCCTTTTAAAGTCAAGACTGCACTATTTATATGACCCTGAATCGCAGATTTATTTATTTTTTTTGTCCCTTGGAGGGTGTTAAAAATGCATTATATGTTCCCTCTATCATTACACCTGTGATTCAGTTAAAAAAAAAAAAAATCCACAAATGTATAATGTTTTCGTGTCAAATGTCTACTGTCACAATCACTCTGAATGGCAAGCGGCAAATGGTAAAAGATACAAGGGTCAAAACAAAGCACTTCCATTTAGCTTGTGAAGAGTGTAAATTATTGTCTGGGTTAGCTTTCAGTACATGAACATACTGTATGTCAGCTAATTAAAATGGATTGGTCAAGTGCTTTTAAATGTTGAGCAGAGGCTAGTTGAATCTGGGAATTTCATTGGAACATCATTATTACACTTGACCTCAGGGCTGACAGAGAGCGAACAAAGTGTGTGTCTGTGTGTGTTTGTGTGCATTTGTCTGACTCAGTATGAGGCAGCCTTTTTTACAAAATTGGGAAAAAGAATTACAGAGAAAACCTCAGACTTCCAGAGGTGCCTATTAAAACTTGAGATACTCTATTCTGATTTGAAAATGTGACTCTGTGTGTGTATGTATGATTCACACACACACAGTTGTGTTTGATGTTAAATGCACACATGCATGCTTGTACTCTCCCCTTTTACGTATACATGTAGTTAAGGGCACTGCATAGAACTGTGAAAATGTGTGTGCACGGGTGTGTGCATGTGTGTATGATTTGTTGCTTTCATGCTGATTTCTGCTTTTCTTGACTAGCCTCCTCTCAGCGGTAGACTAACCCCCACTAGCACAGAGCTGCCAATCAAAAGTAGCTACACACATAGAAGCACATACAGCGTATGAATATCTGTATAACAAAGTTATGCTGTGACATTAAAGCTCGCCACAGACAAAAGTATCCTTTCACATTTATTGGAGTACAAAGATTTGACAATGTTATTGGCTGTTGCTAAGGACTATATACACTATTATTCAACAGTCTCAAGCTACCCTTCATTTCTTATTCAGCTAGGAAAATGGGTGCAAGGATTTAATTTTTTTTATACCTTTTAAACTGTTATTTTTGGTATGTTTTGTCAATTCAACTACTTTGTTTTCAAAACAGCCTGCTAGTAACAGGTGCCTAAAGATACAGTTCAAAATTGGGTCTTTGATAAACTGTCTATTAAGTGTTGACATTTGTCCTTAGGCAATCCATAGATCAGTGTTAAGTGCCTGCAAAGCCTCCAGAACTATTGCTCTAGACCACTTAAAGAAATGAGAAGAAAGTCTGGCTTCTTGGAAGCAAAATATAAAGAAATCAGGGGCGACTCAAGACTTTCACAGTATTTTGGGATAAGCAAGACTAAATGTCTGAATGCCAAGCTGCAGCTTAAAAATGTACTTGGACTTAGACATACAGACTTAACTGAACAACCTGGGAAACCAGGGAACGATGGAGAAAGAACACAGGGAAAACAGACGGACACAGAGACACGACTGGGGAGATGGAGACACGACTGACTTCATACAGGAGATACGGAACACAGATGAAACTGAAACCCACTAAACATGTAGGGGAACTAACATGCAAACAAGAACCAAGAACTAGAAACATAACTATATGTATATAATAATTCTAAAGAAGGGTCAGAGACCTACAGTAGGACCACAACAGGTCCCGGGGAGGCAAGCCAAGGGTCTTTGCTTTGAACTTGTTTGTTAGTAGTCTCAAAGTATGTCTCTGAGATCTGCCTCACATTTCTTAGAAGAAGTGATAAACATAGACTATTTATATGATGTAAAAACATACTTCTGGTTATGTGCCAAGGTTGCCCTGGCCTTCCTTGGTGATAAGGGTGCAGTACAAAATGTTAAATCTTACACCTGAGTCTCCTTAGGATTCTTTCTGGCTCAAGGAAACCTGGAAACCTTTTGTATAATGTCATGTAACAAACAATAATGATCCAATTTCAGAAATCCAAACTTTGTATTTACTTACAATAAAATGCAGCATTTAGTATATTTAACAGTAAACCAAGGATTAAGAACCATATTGCTATGATAGCTATACTTAGTACTGTGAGATCACTGGATATTTTTACTATTCTAACTATTCGAGTACTTTTCTCATCACATCACATCATGTGATCAGTTTTACTCTGAATGGGAGTATTTATGGGAAACAAAGAAAGTGCAGCATCAAATTCAAACTCAGTTAGAAGAACAGTTCTACTTTTGGCTGTGAGTTATTTTCTAGGACACTTTCACAACAGTATGTTTTCAGTGATGATGCTTGTCAGCGAGCTTTTGTCATCAGATGAGGTTATGTATGTCTCACCTGGTTGAGAGTGAAGCGAAATAGACAAATAGACAATATAAAAGATTAACCTAGTACGTCTTGATGCATTCTCAATCATCCAGGAAAGTAAATCTCCAAAAGTTGATTCTGTTCATCTGGACGTAGCGTTTTGTGGGAGAAACGTTTCGTCACTCATCCAAGTGACTTCTTCAGTCTCAGCTGACTGCAGGTTTCCCCAATCTTATAAACAGTACATTTGCATAACGACTGAAACCAGCCCACTGAAGGAACAATGGGCTGGGAGGGCAGTTCCTTAATCTTAATTAT
>VUQG01035022.1:0-11421 GCA_015106755.1 Etia nguti
CTATTTACACCTACAGGCCAGTGGACACTCTTTCAATGACGAGGATGTACACATCCTGGACAGGGAGGAACGCTGGTTTGAGCACGGAGTCAAGGAGGCCATTTACGTGAAAAGGGAAAGACCATCTCTGAATCGAGGAGGGGGCCTAAGGGTACATCTTTCACCATCTTACAATGCTGTGATTGCAGCCATTCCCCAACTCTCTGTGAATGGTACTCATGGCCATTGATCAGTGGTCTTTGATCAGTGGGCCTTGATCAGTGGTTGTTGATCAATGGTCATGAGAATTTGCGTAATTATGATGAAGGTGACCTCCCAGCCCATTGTTCCTTCAGTGGGCTGGTTTCAGTCATTATGCAAATGTACTGTTTATAAGATTGGGGAAACCTGCAGTCAGCTGAGACTGAAGAAGTCACTTGGATGAGTGACGAAACGTTTCTCCCACTGAAAACGCTACGTCCAGATGAACAGAATCAACTTTTTGGGGATTTACTTACCTGGATGATTTAGAATGCATCAAGACGAAGGTTGTACATAGTTTTTCAATTACTGTTTCTTTGTTTGGCTTAGTTTTTGTTAAATAAATAATAATAATTTTAAGGCCTGCTAAGGATTAGATGTTTTTCATTACATGCTATTATGTAAAATAATAACATTAAAAGAAGGGTATACCTTAAAAAGAGGTTATATATTGTTCTTACTATTCCTGTTGTGTATTTCTTCTTTATTGTTCTTCTTCTTTGTGAAAAAAAAGTGTTTCCAAAATAGACACAAAAAAAGACATTTAATTCATGACTTACCCAGAATATGACTGTTGTCATTCCTATCGACACACGGATACATCGTCCACAGGCTGTGTATGGCACCTTTTCCTTCACCTACATAGCAGATAAATAAAATGAAATTATGAACCTCAACAACAACATTGGAAGAAGTGAAACTCACTGATGCAATGTAAATGGAGAAAATCAAAATTCAAGCTGAGATTAGCTGGAGAAAAAGTATGTGGGATTTACCCCTGTAATGGGGTTTTTCCTGTCATAGATACATTTGGCTTCATATTCTGGGCGAGGTGGCTCCTCCTGTTCCAGGAACTCCACAGTGTCCCACTCATACTCCAACTCTGCCTGGTAGCGCTTCCAGAACTCTAGGAACAAAGTCACTGCACAAAGCGAAACAAACACAGGAAAAAACAAGCCAGGCAGTTATGAGAGAAGGAAGCACAATATAATTAGGGTGTTCTATTAATAATATAATAATAATATAATGCTAAAGCTAACATAATAACAGACATGTGTCTAAGCTAAAATCTGGTCGAAACTGTGTGAAACTTACCCCAGACTGACATGAAAACTGCAAACACTAACGTTCCAAAGTTATCGAATATGCAAAGATTCTAAAAAAAACAGAGGAAGAGATTAAATTAAAATTGAATTTCAACTGCAGCTGCAGCTGTGTCACAAAGTAAAACAGCAGCCACACATTTCACTATGCAAATCTGCCAACAGTACTACTTACCCGTGAGGTGAGTACTGTGTTACAAAACCTATCTCAGTTAAAATGTAGCTCTCCTTTCACAGTGCAATGCCACATTTTATACTGACACATATGTACTGAGCAACATTAAAGACACGTAAAGATGCATTCAAATGGAATAAAACAAAACTCACTTTCGAAGTGTTACAGGTGCTGTTTAGTGTCCAGTATTGGCACGTGTCACACTGTGGACACATGACTATTTTTCCCCCAATATTAGGGTCGCACACTTCTTTGCTGCAGCATTTCAAAGACACAAGACAGATTATTAAAGAGCATTTTTTAAATATTTAAAATCATAAAAAAAAAAAAAAATTGTTTGTAGTACCTCCAGGTGCTGGTGTCCCGGGTATAGTACCCGTAGATGAAACAGCCGACCCCAACAACAGCAGCCCAAGTGAGCATTCTCGTGTAGAAACCCAACCAGGCAAAGTAGATGCCAATCTTCTCCCCATAGTAGTTCCTGTCGATAAAAATAGTTAGAGTTATTAATAATTACTACTAATTTTTCTTGAACAAACAGAGAAGACAATTTTTTATGCACAGAAAAATCTTTTACCGTATGAGGTCCAGCGGTTGCATCTTGTAGAAGCTTTTGGGATGAGCCCATTCTTCATAGAGCAGGTATCTTTCATTGGGACAGTATGGTTCTTGGGACTTGACATTGAACTGACACTGACATGACGAGCAGAGAAGCCATAAACATACCATAGTACAGCTCAGCTAAACAAGACAATATGCTGTGTGCTAAATAAAGCAGAAAATGACTTACATCGTGGATGGGATAAGCCGCTTTGTAAACTCCACTGTCCAGCAGTTTGGTGATGCCAAACTTCTTTATGTTTCCTCGTATTTCATAGGGGGCTCGGCTCAGGATGTAATACGCCTGAGAAAAGAAAAAGAGTCAAAAAGTTATCTTTCCACTATTTTATAATACATTTAGTTTGTCAAAGTTTTTTTCTTCGTGTAGCATAGATAACACCATCTCTGTCACTTCAAAGGGGCTCTTGACTTTTTCAAACCAAATTAAAAACTGTAAGACCCCCCAAAAATAATTCATATAATTTCTAACAATGGATATATGTTATTTTATTTAAATGAGTGTCTTCACGTGTTCTAAGTTTGGAATCATCACTTTGGAAAATTAAACTAATGAGGAAATTGTCTTATTGCATGCAGATCTTTCCGTACTGCAGTCGGGGAAAAACTTGGTTGAACAGAGCACCCTGCGTCTCTGACCTAATTTAATTGACCTCTTTGCATTTAATCATTAGTTATCGTTTAACACTGTGGCTCTCTTCCACAGTGTGTGTCTTTTGTCCTCTCTCCCTCCTCTAAGCCCCAACCAGTGGATGGCTCCTCCTCCTTGAGCCTGAAGGTTTCTTCCTGTTAAAAGGGAGTTTTTCATTCCCACTGTCGTCAAGTGCTTGCTCTTGACGACAGTAGGGTCTTTACCTTACAATATTAAGTGCCCTGAGGCAACTGCTGTTGTGATTTGGTGCTATATAAATTCAGTTTAATTGAATTAAAGTTCCTTTTACTGGTCACATGAGCAGATCACCTTCCTCCACCTCTACTCCAACATCCTCATCTATCAAACAAACCCTCTGCATGTCCTTCTTCTCTGTGGTCTTGCTCTTTTCCTCCTGCCTCACAGCTCCATCTTTAACATCCTTTGTACAATATGTCCACTATCCCTCCAAATGCCGAAACCATCTTCCTCTCTTGTTTTGTCTCCAAACTGTTCAACCTGAGTTGTCTATCTGACGTAGTCATTTCTAATCTTGACCATTCTGTTCACTCTAAATCTGAACATCTTTAACTCTGTCACCTCCAGCTCCACCTCTTGTATTTTTGGTAGTCCCATAGTCTCCAAGCTATACATCATACCATCTTCTTCACTCTTGCTGCTGTGCTTCTGTCACAAATCACCCCTGACTCTCTTCTTCACTTCCCTTGTGCACTGCCCGTTGTCTTGGATGCTTGGACCAATGTATTTTAAATTCATGTACATGTACATTCACTATCTCCACTCCTTACACTTTCACATTTCCACCCGTCTCTTTCTCAGTCACACATGTATTCAGTCTTGGTTCTACTGATTTTCATCCCTCTTGTCTCCAGTGCATACCTCCACCTCTCCAGAGTCTCTTCTACCTGCTCCCTTACATACCACTTCAAAATAAATAGTTGTGACAGCAAACCATTACTAGATCATTCACCTAGGAGCAGAAATGTTTTTGTTCTTGGTCCAAACTTGTATTTTTCTCCCCTCTTTTAATCTGCCATTTGGGAGAATATATAATTTGTTGAACATAAAATGTAAAGCACAAATCCATGGAAAAAAGTTACATAAAAAATGGTTAGAAACCGCCCCAAATGCCTGGTATACACATTAATCTGATAAAGTTTGATACCTCTCACTAGTAAAATAATAAATTTTAAGATGACTATTATTTCAAATATAATTCCTTTAAAACTAAGACATTTTAAGGCTGTCTGTGAACCCTGACTTTAATGATTTTAACATGAAATCCATATTATGTGTAGGGAGAAAGAGTTGCAGGCAGCCTGAACTTACTGCAGCTACATGGAACAACCTACCATCCTGCTCCTCATGGATGGAGTGAAGAAGTGATCTTTGTCCTTGATACAGAAGAGATCTTGTCGATCCTTCTCAAAGGGGGCTGTGAAGAAGTCCGACTCCTTACTGATCAGTTTCTCATCGGGATAGAAGTGCTTGGTGATGCAGGAGAAAAAGCGCCACGGGGAGGGGCGGGCCGACATGTCGTTGGACTGTATGGGAAGCTTGATATGCAGGACCTCAGCATAGGTGCACAGCACCTCCCATGGCATGTGAACTTTCAAAAACATGAGTTTTTCATCTAAAACCTGCAAACAAAGAGAGAATTCAGTTAAAGTAAGAGATACGGGGACAGAAACAGTAACTTCCAGGCAAGGACATCCACTTACAGATTGTGTGGACTCCAACTCCATGCCCATCTTCATCAGGCTGGCCTCAAAGTACTCTCGCCGTCTCTACAGAATAGGACAATAAAAAATAAAACTCCAATACAAATAAATCGCTGGATCCAGCAGACACTTTAATGGCCCCTTTAGTGGACTGATTTATTTATTTATTATTCAAAAAGATGTACTGAAAAACTCGATGTAGGGCTGTAATACTACATCATGTTGCTCTCCTGGCGCAGGAACTGCGCTTTGTCTTTGGTCTGTTCATTTGGTGAATAATTTGGAATCGCTGAACTGTCACATTCAGCACCTCCAACAATGGACACTTTCAAGGAACTGTTAATGAAGCAAAGCTAAAAATAGCATTAGTCTTTGTTACTGTTAACCCTGTTAGGAGAAAGATGTCTCACTGAGAAACAGGAAATACCACAATTGCATGCAATGTATTTCGACAATCATAATAATTCCATTTAGCCAACAACATGTGAAGTGAACCACGCCTTCCCAGCAGTCAGAGCAGAATAAAGTTAAGTAACCTGTGTTTGATCAAAGATACACTCTGGAACAACAAAGTTAAAGGAGTGACTTCTAGAGACTCTCCGCTCACTGGATTTTGGCTTTTTATGAACAAAACGTTTCCTCAGTTGTAACAAATTTAGGAAATTTGAGTTCCTGTCATGTGCTGTGTGGATTGTTGACTGATTTTGGACCAAAACCAGGAAACACAACCAGTCAGTCAGTCAGAAATAAATCTAAAAACTGCTTATAAAAAAAACAAAAAAAAAAAACAAATAAAACAAAACAGGGATCAAAATAGGGAAAATATTGAGGGATGCTACAGATTCCAAACAGGAAAGCTCACGGCAAGATGGTACAGAGCTAGAGGGATGACTAGACAAATGTTAAAGGGAGACAATAAATGCAAGGGGTAATGTGGCAAGTGGAAACAAGGGAATTAGAACTAAACATAAAGTGCAAGTGACAAGACTAACAAAATGAAAGAGGAAGCAAATAAACACAGAGACAATGACCCTGAAATCTGAACCTGACACAGAAGGGAAAGGCTAAGAAAAAAACTCGAGACTAAACCAAATAACCTAAAGCAGAATAGTAACTGAAATCAGCATTAACTGAAACACAGAACTAAGACTCAAGATATTCAGGAACGAGTCAATCAAGTAAACAGTCAAACTAAGAAAAAAACGTAACATTAACGAATAAAGAAGAAATCAGAAATCCGCAAACTGAAAAAACTTGGAGTCCAAAGCCCAGGACCATGACACTTCCAATAACTTTATAGGCAAATCTTTTCCAAGGAACTCAGTAAAACTGGCTGATCAGCTTTTACAGAAGTGGAGCTGGGTTGCAGCTGTCTACACCCACTGACTGCATTCACAGCTCTCATCCCAGTCAAGTGGAAAACATGTGGCATTTCTTTTCTAACAACAACATATTCATTTCCAAGTATTATATTATATACAAACCTTACTGTAAACCTGTTGTGAAAGAGAACAAACAAGCCTGGATATGCCAGTTCATCCTTCAGTTGAATACTGAAGTCGAGTACAGAAACCAGAGCAGAAAGAGCTGGTTTTCTTTCTTTCTGTTTTTCTTCTCTTCAGTTATAAACCAACTGACTTTGTTTTGTGGCGGTTTAACATTTTTGCACCACAAAATCTAAAAGCATAAATGAAAAATTACTCATGACCAAACAGATCTGATCTGATGATGAACTTTCAGCATCTAATTGAAAAAATGATGCTCTTCATTTGCTCTCTCAAGGAATATAGCCAGGAGCAGCACCTCACAGTCACAATCTAATGCTTCATATCCTGGATGATGAATGTTTACAGTCACAAGGAATTAATATGAAGCCACAGACTGACAGACTAATCCAAGTGCAAACAAAAACTCAATTTACAAATGAGAAACAGACTCTGCCATTTGTATGAGTAATAAATCAAACACTGAGAAAATTTTGACTATATACATTTATATGTATGCCGTTTGTGTATACATTATGTTGTTAGATTCTTCTATTAGAAGAATGTTGTTATATAACTCATTAGGAAAAATAAAATGCAGTCAGATGTTAATTTTAAAATGAAGGCGTTCAGATAAAACCCATTGGGAATTGAACCAGAGACTCAATGGTGAAAAGAACATACAAAGAATTGACGCTCAGCGATCAGCTGTCAATACTAACACTCTAAATCTAACAATATAGACATCATAACTACTCTCTATGGATTCTGAATGCTGGCATAGCAGGCTGTTTGCAGTCCCCGAGCCTTTAACACCACTGATCACACCGGTGTTATATGACAGGTTGTTGAACTAGGATGGCATCACTTTTCTTAAGTGGTTTTCATTATATTCTGACACACACTTCAGAATATCATATTAATAGCTAAATATTCTCACTAGAAGCCCTTGTATGTGGAGTCCCACAGGGCTCCACCTTTGGTCCAATTCTGTCTTTATATCTGCTGCTCTCCAGGCCATCTACTTAAGAGCTTTAAAGGCATTTCATACATTGCTATGCTGACGATGATGACCTTAACATTACCATTAACAGTTGGATATCTTTAAATGTCCTCCATTGCTCCTTGCAATTCTTTTTCACCCTGACAGCTTCTTGAAGGTCAGTAATCACACTGACATAACAGCTAGGCTTGCCCGCACTCACACGTCACCTCTATTCTTGCTTCCCTTCACTAGCTTCTAGTGAAATTTAAAATTCATGTTAACATGTTTTTATTACTATAATGTCATCTCTGTGCTATGCACTGTATACTCCAGGAAGCACCATTTGCAGTACACCCAGTACCTTTGGATTTAATGGCATGGCGCGTTTTACTAACCTGCTCAATAAGGTTAAAAGAAAAACAAGCTTACCTTGCGTCTCTGGAACACGTGCCTCTTCTCATACTCCTTTTTGTCTTCATCTTCATACGCCAGGACAAAGTCAACCCTCCTTACACCATCATTGAAGAACAGGGAGTCTGGTTTGTCATTAAACTCTACCTGAGGGCAAAAACAAGGCTCACTGGGTAAATCTACAGGATGAAACTCATACTCCTCTTCATCCATAATGTCATACTTGTTGAACATAATCACAAGTAAATGTCCAGCTTGCAGACAGTCGCAGCAGAGACAATGTTAAACGCTGACCTGGACTTGCCTATTCAACGTGTAACGTAGGTCAACAAACACTGTAACGCCCTGCTCTCCTCTCCCTCCCCCTCTCTCACCACACAGTCCAACCTCAGACACCACTAAGTTTCAGTAAAGCTCATAATATTATGTTAGGGGTGTAATGTTACTTCATTGTCTGTTGACTCACCTGTTGTGCTTTAATTACGTTTCCTCCTTCTTTGATAGAGTGATAAGTTGGTAAAAACTCCTCTGGGTAAACTGTAAAAAAAGAAGAGAAAAAAAAGAAGAAGATCAGACGCATAAATAGGAATGCAAACATGAAAATAAACAGACATATAGTTTTGGACAGAGGTTACTTTGCATAAACTTATCATGGGCGTGAATATCATGAAATTTGGGGCTTTTAATGATTTCTTAGACTTGTTTTTTTCTCCAGAGTGGAATGATGGTACAGCATACATCTTTAAAAACAAGAGTGTGGTGCACAAGTTTGAGTTTCTTTTGGATTTTCTCACAGAGTCAAAATTATACATACAGACTCAAATATTATATATATATAAATGCACTTCAGTGTTTTAATAAATGGTGCCAAATAATAAATGTATTTTAACTTGACAAGGCAGAGACCTGTTAAGTGATCATGATTGACTAAGGTAAATGGACTGGTGCTTTGGTAGTGCTTTATATAACATGCCTCAATCACCCATTCATATATGCACTTTTAACAGTGCTTAAGTGCTTTCTGTCTAACATTCACACTCCAATGGATGCATCATTGAGCAACTTGGGGTTAGTATCTTGCCCAAGGATATTTGGCACGTAGACTGAAGCACCAGCCGATTAGTAGTTGACCTGCTCTACCTCCTGAGCTACAGCCACCCCAAAATGGTAGTTTCTCTTTGCCAGCACAAAAAGAATTTGTTTGACAGCACTCTTTGACCAATACGTAAAACAATGGGAAAATCGAAGGAACTCAGTGAAAGTGTCACAGTCCTGGGTCAGTGACCCAGTGTTTTGAATTTTGTACTTTTATTTTTGATTTCATCGTGATTCATGACTATTACAGTTTTGGTTTCTGTTTTGTATTTCTAGATCTCTAGTTCTTCTGGGTTTGTGATTTCTAGTTCTTAAGTTTAGTTCTGCCCTCGTGTTTATTGTCTTGTTCCCCTGTTGGTCGTGTCTCATGTCACTCCTGTCCCTGCACTCCGTGTTCCCTCTGTTCAGCATCAAGTCCATGTCTCTGTGCCTGTCCTGGTCCCACGTCTCCTATCTAGTCATCCCTGTCCTTATGTTCGCTCTGTAAGGTGTCAGTATTATCGTAGTGTTAAGCTCGTGTCTCTGAGTCCGTGTCTAGTTTTGCCTTCCCTCGTCTCATTATGTCTGATTTGTCCCAGCTGTGTTTCTTCCTGTTTCCTAATCCTCTCGTGATCCTATCTGTGTATTTTAGTCCTCAGTCTACCCTTGCTTGTTGTCGCGTCGTTAACCTTCATCGACACTCACTTCGTGCTGTGTTGTCAACCATCGAGTTCCTGTAAATTTCCTCGCTCTTAGTTCTGGTTCATTTCGTCTGGTTTCCTAGTTTTAGGTTTCAGTGCCCAGTTCAGTGTCTAGTCCCGTGTTTGTAATTTGAGTTCGTTTGGTGGTGTTATTTCTATGAAGAGTTTTCCCAGCAATAAAGCTGCGCTCTGAATTTAACTTTCCGTTTCTGAGTTCTGCATTTGGGTCTTTCATCCTGCCTGCAGCACAGCACTAGCCTTGACACTAAGGAGGAAAACTGTCATTGTTACAAATTGTCACAACTTTGGAAAGACATTTCTAATTAATTGCAGATTCCAAGATCATCAGTTCAAACTATTGTTAGACGTAAGTACAGGTTATTCACATGTGTCACCACTTTGCCAAGTTCTGGAATAAGACCCAAACTTTTGCCCTGAGATTAGAGAAAATTCAGAAAGAAAATTGGTTAGGATGTTCAGGAAAAACAGAAACCACCAAGGCTATACACTGCCATGAACTGGAAACTGCTGAAACGCCACAGTGAAGTGTGTTTTACATTGCCGTGGACTGAGAGGAGGTTCAAGGTCAACTGAAATTTGCACATAAACCAGATTACTTCTGGAGAAAGGTTTTATGGTCAGAAGGGGAAAAGTTGTATAGCCATGACAGCAATGACAAGAGGTGTGCTTGAAAGAGTAAAGGTGAGGCTTTCAAACCTAAGAGCACTGTACCAACTGTCAAGCATGGTGGTGGTGTCATGCTCTGGGGGCTATTATGCTGCCAGCAGTACTGGTGCATTACAAAAAGTGGATGAAACACTTTGAAACTACCTACAAATTCTTTAACTTCATCTATGGCTGGATTATTGAAACAACTGGATGTTCCAACAGGATAATAACTCCAAACAAATACCGTAGCCTGTTTTTGAAATGGATAAAGCAGGATAACATTAAGCTTCCCATAGCCTCAAACCTATTGAAAGTTTGTGGGCTATGTTTAAAGACTGGATACATGCCATGAAACCAACAAATTTTTTTTTTACCGTCTTTATTTATAGAATTTTTACATATAGTTTGACAAATCAGGCCTAAAAAAAAACAAGTACCAAATGATACAAAGACGTACTTCAGTCCAGCTGAGGCAATTACAATTTGGATGATTTTTGAGAACTACTGAACAGCTTATAACCAATCCCCATCCCAAGGTCCAAACCAAAAACAAAATAAAAAAAACAAAACAAAACAAAAAAACCCCAGGAACACAAAATTAGTCTGGTGTAATTGTTTTCAATGAATTGAAGTAAATGTTAAAAGCTTGCCACATCTGTGAAAACCTATTAGCATTTCCTCTGAGTCTGAATTTTATTTTCTCCATTTTTAAAAAGAACATAACATCTTTCAGCCAACGTGATCGGGCTGTAGGGTGAGGAGCTTTTCAAGGCAGCAAAATTCTACGTCATGCCAGCAATGAAGTGAAAGCGATAACATCCAGCTGCTTACGACTAAGGTTTAGGGTGGAATCTTCGGAAACACCAAAAATGGCAACTAGTGGGCAAGGTTTGTTTAACACTCAAAACATGAGAGAGCACTTCAAAATGAAAACTCCAGTATAACTGAAGTGTCGGGCAGGTAAAAAACATATGAGTTAAATCGCAGGGGGAGGTGTTGCATCTGTTGCACAGGTCAGGAATGCCGGGGTATATTTTTGTCTAGATCTTGAGAAGTGTAATCTGTATACCGTCTTAAACTGAATAAGGGAGTCTTGCACATGAGGATGAGGTATCTCCAAAAGTTGATTCTGTTCATCTGGACGTAGCATTTTCAGAGGGAGAAACGTTTCGTCACTCATCCAAGTGACTTCTTCAGTCTCAGCTGACTGCAGGTTTCCCCAATCTTATAAACAGTACATTTGCATAATGACTGAAACCAGCCCACAGAGGGAACAATAGGCTGGGAGGTCCGTTCCTTCATCATAATTATGCAAATTCCACTGATCAAGGCCCACTGATCAAAGACCACTGATCAATGGCCATGAGTACCATTCACAGAGAGTTGGGGAATGGTTGCAATCACAGCATTTTAAGATGGTGAAAGATGTACCCTTAGGCCCCCTCCTCAATTCAGAGATGGTCTTTCCCTTTTCACGTAAATGGCCTCCTTGACTCCGCGCTCAAACCAGCGTTCCTCCCTGTCCAGGATGTGTACATCCTCATCATTGAAAGAGTGTCCACTGGCCTGTAGGTGTGAATAGACTGCA
>VUQG01035024.1:0-15389 GCA_015106755.1 Etia nguti
CCCTCTCTTGCTCTCTCCCCCCCCTCTCAGGCTCCAGGCTGAAGCGTCTGGTGTTTCCAGTCGGCCTCATGGCTCTGAGCGCCTCCATGTTTTACCCTCAGCAGGCTGCAACCGTGTTGAAGGTGTGTGTGTGTTTATGTGCTAACACACAGCACAACAGTATGTGTGACTGTTTGTGACAAAAACATAGACCGTATCTAAAGGATGGTCATATACATCCTGATCGGCTTTTTGAAGCCTTAACTCTGACGTTTTAGCCCGTTCCATGATGCTTTTTCGGAGCCAGAAGTGACGGCACATATTAGGACGCTGCAGATGGATCACACAGATGCATGTACCTGCTAATTAGAGCTGATAGAGGAGGATCGTTGCCCCTGGATCACTCAGTCTCTCATGTGGTCTTTTCCGGTTGATTTAAGTCTCTGACTGTCCTCGTATCCAGAGGCTAACATCTGCCCCCGACACGTACCATTAAAACATGATAAATATGATGAAAATAGTTCTGTCTGCTGACTTACAGAGCTGCTTGGTGAATATAAAAAACTGTTTCAAACTAAGGAAAAGCTGCTGCTGCTTTTACTTTGTTTGAATCAGTGTGAACGCTTCACCTGATGCAGATAAAAACATTCAAACTCAGGTTTAGTTTTCTTTAATATTTCCCACAGCACTGACATGCAGTCAGGAAAGAGCTGCCAGCACCTCTGCTGTTTCAGTTATTTTAAATTTTAGCCACAAATAAATTTTGCCTGGAATTTGTTCCACTGAGGAAATTAACCTCCTGACTTTATAAACTTTATCAGCCCAGCTCTGATGGACGAATCCCGGATTAAAACTTTCCAGGCATCATTCGTAAACACGTCGTGTGTTTGATATGTGACTCGTTTCCCTTTCGGAAAGGGTTGTGTTTCCGTGCAGGAAGCCCGGGCTGTGAATTGTGTTTCTAATTTCCACTTGGGTGGTTTTATTCACTTTGTTTCCTTCACACAAACGGACAGAGCGAGACAGAGGCACACCCGGGCAGATTTACACAGCGGTAACACATGCAGAACTGAAACAGAGGCATGGTCCGGATGTGAAAACATCTGATCTCACAACTTAAAGAAGTGGGTCAGAATCCACTCAGGAGATATCTGTAACATTTCTGAAATTAAGCCAGTGAAGCAAAAGCCTTCAGAGCAGTCATGAAAACCTGATGCTGAGCTTTAAAATGAGAAATGAAAACAGTGGCGTTAACAGGAAACCAGGACTGAGGGACTCATCCAATGAAGTGAATTTGGTTTTAGGCTCGTTTATGGTCACCACATTGATGTTGCGCACACCATCTGTGATGTCACCATTGACACTACAGCCCTGTCACTTTTTATACTGGTCAGTCTCGCTGCTGCTTTCTCCTCAGTGATACATGTTGTGTCACCAGGCAGAAAAAGTCTCTGTGTCAGCGCTTGTATCAGTTTAGAAGAAGTTTAAACAGGAAGCAAAGCGACCACAAAGTCGTCTCCAGATAGTCACGTCTTCATTTCAAGCTGCTGCAGCGTCTCGCTCTGTGATTAAAACACAAACAAGACCAATCGAAATGACCGACCCCGGATATTTTTATTTTCCCTCAATTTCTCTCCACGGTGTAGTGGTTTATACGTCACACAGCAAGTGAAACATCCCTGGTTCGATCCTGGAAGGAGACGCAGATCCCTTTGGGGTTGTGTTAGCAAGTAAAAACTCTTTTTGTCACACTTACATGCTTCAGATCAACAAACAAATGGCAGTTTTTAAATGATGATTTAATTTATTAAGGGAAAAAACACCCAAAACATCTCAAAAAGCAACACATCATGTCACGATCTAAAGAAACGGCTGAGAAACAAAGTCACTGACATCTATCAGTCCACTTCCAAAGACATTTCTGAGGCTTTGAGATTCCAGTGAATCACAGGGAGAGCCATAATACCTTCCCAGTAGTGGCCAGCCTGCCTGAGTTACTCCATGAGGTCAGAATAGAACCCAGAACAGCATCCAGAGAACTGCAGGCCTCACTTAAGGTCAGAGTTCATGACTCAATGATAAGAAAGAGACTGAGCAAAAATGGCATCCATGGGAGAGATCGAAGACGAAAAACCACTGCTGACCAAACAGAACACAAAGACTCGACTCACAAATGTCTAAAAAAAACCCCAAACATCTGGATGACCCCCAAGAAAATATTCTGTGGACTGACGAAGTTGAACTTTTTAGAAGGTTCGAGTCCCGTTGCGTTCGGTTTAAAACTAACACAGCATTTCATAAAGAGAACATCACATCATAACAGTCGAACGTGGTGGTAGTGTGATGGGTTGGGCCTGCTTTGCTGCTTCAGGACCTGGACGACTTGCTGTAATTGATGGAACCATGAATTCTGATCTCTACCAAAAAGTCCTGAAGGAGAACGTCCGACCAACAGTTCGTACCCTGAAGCTCAAGAGCACTTTGGTTCAGCAGCAGGACGATGAGCTGAGACACACCAGCAGCTCCAGCTCTGAATGTCTCAGAAAAAACAAAATGAAGGTTTTGGATTGGTCAAAGTGTAGACAATTCTGCAAAGAAGAGTGGACAAACATTCCTCCACAGTGATGTGAAAAACTCACTGTCAGTTATCACAAAGGTGGCACAACCAGTTATTAGGTTCAGGGGGCAATTACTGTTTCCCACAGGGCCACGTAGGTTTGGATGACTTTTTTCCCTTAATAAATAAAATAGTCATTTACAAACTGCCTTTTGTATTAACTCAGCTTTTCTTATCTGACTAATATTAAAATTCGTTTGCTGATCTGAAACATATGTGACAAATATTTATTTTTTTTTTTTTTAAATCAGGAAGTGGGCAAACACTTTGTCACGTCATGGTTCTTTACGCACACAAAGTCTTTTAATTGTTTTTTAAAAAGTCTAGTTTTGATTTTGATTTCAGTTAAAAATCATCTTTCCCCTCTAGCTTTGGTTTAAGTTCACTGTAATAACCTTGGTGTAGCCTCTGAATCAGATGTGAAGTCTTCTCTCCTTCCTGAGTTCCAGTGCGTGTAACGTTTGTTAAATATTAATCAGCTCCAAGTACGACACGATGAGCTCAGTTTCGCTGCTAATGGCAGAGACACCGGAGCACTCAGCACAGAACTGTAAGTCACGCTCAGCTCCACACCGGGAGGTGATAAATTGAAATCCCCGCTGTTTATTATTTATTTGAAGTATACTTATAATTCAAAGAAATGCTCTATAAAAATGCATTTTTTTCTAAGTTCAGTGATAATGATGGGGGTGCCGTCATAGCTGGCATGGCTCAGCAGGTGACCCTTACATCAGAGGCTAGAGTTCCTTCTGCAGTGGCCGGGGTTCCTGTGTGGGCCTGCTCACTCTCCTGTCCAATAAAGGCTGAAGCCTGGAAATAAATCTTTTTAAAAAATAACACGTTGATGTTGTTTAAATTAATGAATCATTCAGATTGCAATTATCGAACTAAATCATCGGGTTGATGGTTTCTGTCATAGTGAGTGAAAAGTCTAAAACCTGCAGCTTTGTGACGTTATTGCTCTTCTTACAAAATTCAGCAGCGACCAAACGTCAGCTTCAGAGATCATTTTCTATCTCTGCACTTGCGTTTAGCTGATGTGTTTCGTGTGTTTCCTCCAGGTGAGTCGAGACTCGGCGTACACCTGGACTCAGCAGGGCCGCGCCGCTCTGCAGACTCTGTGGAAAAATCCACCGTTTGGCAACGAGGAGGTGAGTCTGCGGCGGATGCTTTTCATGTGTTCGGTTTGCTGTTTTGCTCTCTTGACGGGTTTTTTTGTGTGTGTGTGTGTGTGTGTCTTTGTGAAGCCTGAGAAGAAAGAGCAAACGAAGGGCAGCAACACAAGCAGCTGAAGACGGCGACCCACTAACACACCTGTGTACCTGCAGCTTACTCACACATTTCAAACACAAACAGACTCCCAGAGCCACCGATCGTTACATGTGAGCTTAACTTTGAATCTTTCCAAAACACCACCGCCTCTTCTCAGAAGCAGTTTGGCTCATTGCACTGGACACCTCCTCCTTGGCCTCCTCTGTAAACATTCCTTCTTTCTCCTTCGATGACTTCAGCTCCTCCGGTTTAACAGAACAGTTCACAGTGTCACCTTTCAAAACACTTCCTCTTACTTTAACGTCCCATTCTGCTACAGAGATGCACTGAACTCAGAAGTACTGCCAAAAATAACATTCAGATCAGTCCGATCAGTCGTTAAGACCCATTTTTATGAATATCTGTGAGGATTTTCTTCTTCTTTTTCTCCTATTTTGAAGTAAACTGAATATTTTGACTGTCAAAAGCAGTTTGAAGAGCTGGGATTGACTTCTTTCTTTAGTTTTTACTATTTATGGAGCAAACTGTCAATGAATTTAGACGGCATATATCCCAGCAGATTTTCCTCTTTCCTCTGGAGGAGGATGTAATGAATGAAGTCTCCCCCGATGTAGTATTCAGGTCACACTGTGATTCTTATAATCCTGCTTTAATGCAGTATTAATGTGTGCATCCATCTTCAGGTATTAATGAACTGTATAATATCCATGTCTAATATTGTACAGTACATATTATGTGTAATTAAATCCAGTATTTGACACTAAAATTGCATTTATTTTTCTCTTTTGATGGTTACTCATAAAAAACAGATATTTAGATTATTATTATTATGTGATTACATCCTTAAATCTCACCTGTGTGTTGTGTAGCAAAGAAAAATACATCTCGCTGTTTTCACAAAGATGACACAGGAAAGGTGCAGTTCCTCTAACGTCCACTAGAGGCCGGCCCTAAAGGTTAGTCACTCCGCATAGACTCCTCTGCACATCTGTACCACATCTGTACATTTAATTGCTTTATAGAAACTGTACAGAGGTGATTTTATTTTAATAAGTTATCCATTTGGATGCTGGTAAGCCTTAAGGTTGGAGGCAAAGTGAACAGCTGTCACTTACAGCTACACATAAATTAGCAGCTTCGCCTCCACCAACCTGAGTGACAGAAGCGCAACAGAAAAACCAAGATGACGACCTGGAGGTTGTCCAGCATTGTTCTTTCTCACACAGTAGGTGCTTGGAGGTTAAAGACCAGCTAATGCCCACAGTGACTGTATGGGATGTTTGAGTTCTCACTCTAAAATTAAACTCCTGAGGAAACTATTACTGGACGAGTTTCCTGTTTTCCGGCCGTCTGTTTCGGATCCTTTGATGTTTGAGAGTTCAGGCTGCAGACTCTGGATCATCAGCATGTTTAGCAGGGATGCTGAACAATCAAAGGCCTCGGATCAAAGTTTACATTTCTGTCTAAAATCAGCTCTGTGTTTCCTTTTGGGCCCCTGCTGCTCTGGGTGGGTCCATAAAATGTGACAAATATAAAACTGAAGCATTTTTGGCCTGACGGTGGGGCTTTATTTGCTTTTAATTGCAGTTCTTTTTATCCAAAAGCTTTAAATAAATTCATATTTCCCTCGAAATTTGACTTGAAATACGTCAAATCGACCCTGAACTTTTGAGTGGTTTCTAGTTACTGCAGTTACATAAAACCAACAACACAAACACTCAAAAACAAACAGGTCGGGTTTATTTCAAAACGATTACTGACCAAAGTGCTGCACGAGGTCTTGAGAAATATATTTTTCCATTTTGTCAGAAACACAAACACAGACTTTCTGTGAAGTGTTCACAGAATAAGTCGAAGCTGATGTTTGCTCTTAAGCATCAATTAAAAGTGAGCAGATCAGACATGAAGCTGTAGACTCTCACAGCTCAGAGCCAATAAAAGCTGGTTTTATTGGTACAATAACTTTGGTATTTATAACTAAGGCAAAATTTAACCTCAGTACTATTATATTTTCTAAATTACAGGTCATGAATTACAGGTGCTTTTAGCTTTTTTTAAAGTCTCATAACTACAGGCGATATCTAGGGGCTGAAAATATGCAGCCAAATTAGCTTTAGGTCCACCCCAAGTTAAAAAAGCAAAAATGCAGCACTTTAAAATCAGAAACAAGCGTCACCAGAGAAAACTCTTTCTCGTGTAAAAGCATACGAAGGATCTCCTTTCACCTGCGTTTTCATCTTCCAGCCCTGATTCCCGATTCCCTGCATCTCATGGCTCTGATTCACAGTTTGGATACTTTACATTGATCAAAACTCTTTTTTCCAGTTTTGGTTGCTTTTTTATGGAATGAACCCATCACCTAATTCCTCCTTGGAAACGAAGGCTTTGGACATTGGTGCCTGAAAAGAAACCGAAACTGTCAGACTGTAAAACATTCATCTGTCATGCAGAGGATCACACCATGCAAAAAAACAGGAAAACCTCAAGTAGAAGTACCTCAAAGTCGAAACAGTACTGCATCTGATAAGAGGCTTTATTACTGATGAGACTAAAGGACACTAAACTGAGCTGTGCAGCTAATAATAACAATGAAAAACACGCCCTTGATTCAGTACAGCCTGCATGCTGCTGTGGCATGATGTGTTAAGTTGTTTACGCACATCTGAATAAGAATTAAGGAACTCAAACCAACCAGCTGAGGAGGAAGGGAGAAAAGCACAAACAGCAACACATCCGCTTCCTGTTTGTCTGCGGCATGCTGGGTTTTTATTTCAACTCATGCTTGTTAGAAATCAGATGATTTGGCTTCTTAAAAGTGCCTTGTTGTTTTTTCTGATAAACGGAGAGGAAACATGCATGAACCCAGAGTTGCGTCACGTCTTCAGCTGTATTAAAGGAAGGCAGATACAGATAAAAAGAAAGCAGATGTCAGTTAAAGTGCAAAGACTCTGAAAACATGTATGTTTTAGTCTCGTTAGCTGCGAGTGAGTGAGGATGTGTTTGAGTGGTTTTCTAACTTGGCACTTTCCACCTGTAACCTTCATTTTTAGTATACATGTGTTTTTTAAATGGTGAATTTGCTTTTTCATATTGTTTCAGAGTAAAGAGAGCACAAAGTTGTGTGTCAGTGTGTTAGTTTAGCTTCGGGATTTGTGATTGATTCACTTCAGCAGCTATTTAGATGTGTCAGGAGACAAAAGAGACAAGGACAAAGAGTGATGACCTGTCGGCTCAGGTCACAACGATCCAGCGAAATCTCCCTCGTCCTCACACATCTTGTTTTATTTTGGTACTGACTTTTGTTTTCCTTGTCCTGCCTTGCCCTTATTAGTTTCAATTAGCCCTGTGTTTATACTCTTGTCGCTTCATATCAGTTTTCAGATCTGTTTTGCCTCAGCTCTCACTTCCTAGCTCTTCGCTGTGATATTTATAAAACTTCTGTTTCATTTCTGCACTTTTGAAATGAAGGATCTATTTTCCCAGTGGAATCTTAGCAACAGACCATAAATCCAGTGTTTTCAGCTGATAGTCACAGAGGAACTGTTGTGGTTCCCTTATTTCCTGTACAGTTATGCACAGTTCCAGTGATAACTGTTTCACATAATGAAGTCAGTGTTTGTACTTGCAATCCCTGTGAGCTAAAAGGTTCATGCTGCTCTGAAGGTTACAATTCAGACATGTTTTTCTACTCGGTGAGCTGTGTGATGTCATAAAAAGGAAATATGGTCTCCACAGACCTGCCCGGTCTCACCGCTAAACAGGTAATACTCACAAAAAGCCAATCTGAGTTCTTGGTCGTCGTGGTAACC
This sequence comes from Etia nguti, assembly GCA_015106755.1. Classification (NCBI taxonomy): domain Eukaryota; kingdom Metazoa; phylum Chordata; class Actinopteri; order Cichliformes; family Cichlidae; genus Etia; species Etia nguti. The sequence goes on from VUQG01035024.1 coordinate 7,678, forward strand.
AAGAAACCAGAGGTTCTTACCTAACAGAGTCATTTTCGCTGCCCAAATGTAACCGTGTACTTTTTGTTGCTTAAACTTAACTAAATTGTTTTTTTATGACAAGTAGTTCTCAATGCCCGAACTCACAGCATGTCACAGCATCACTGCTATGATAACACTAATTATATTTATTATGAGGAAAGTGAGAAACGCTGGTCTGTGGTGTTTAGGAACTATGTGCAGAAGTAGGGCAGTAGAGTAGCCGTGCAACAGACACTGCACTGTTGGATGGAGTCAGCGTTTATGTGCAGGGTGTAATTGAATGATTTGGGCTTTAAATCCTGCACAGCAGCACATAAAGTGTAATTACACACAGCTGCATGGTTTTAACCCGCCCGGTGTTGAGGGAGCGCCTTTCTCTGCTGTGTTTCCTCAAACCAGGCAGCTGGAAGTGAAGCTGGAAAAATCAAGAGACTCTGAGATGGAAAAAGAAGTCAGAACTATTCAGGGGGAAGTTAGAAAATGCGTGGGAGGTTTTTCCTCTCCTTTTATGCTCCTTACACACTGCTTCCCAAACAAACCTCCCTTTAAAGGCCCAGAGTCTGAGACTTTGAGGAAACCGGTGAAATGATCTCACCACACAGACATTCTGTGGAAAACTGTGTAACGAGGCTGCGTGCTGCTGTGTCAGTGGGTTTTAAATGATGTCAGAGGGTTTTCCAGACTTCTCATGATATCAGCACAAGTCTGAATCCAGCCAGCTAAGACATCCTGTGGGGTTATATTCAGTAACATAAACAAAACAAACCGCAAAGAGGTGACTATGAGGCCTGAAGCATAGCCCCTGTGCAGTTCTACAGCCAAATTTTAAAGCCAGTGTGGATTTAACCACATAAGGATCCTTATGTTAATCCATATGAAAAGCAAAGGTGGGAGAGTTTCTCAGATTCAACTGGTTTTAAATGGACTTTATCATAAATCCAGCCCTGGAGGCCTGACAGGCTTCACCGGATAAATTCACTGACCTGCAGAAGCATTTCCTCCACCTGATGAATGCTTAACCAGACATATAGTTTAATAATTCAATGTAAACGAGACTGACCCACCTCCAGACGAGATCAGTTGTTAAAAAAGCACACAGGATGGAAGCTTTGAAGTAGGACCTGCAGCCATAATCAGAGGAGACATTGAACTTGTGCTGACAGGCGAACCATAACGTTCACTTTGCAGACAGATAACCCGTCTGTTTCCGTCCGCGAGGTGAAACTTTACGACATGACACTGCTTTTTCATCATTCGCTGTTTCGTTATCATGACCCTACATCTTTATAGCAAGGACTTTTCTTGGGGAACAATCTCCAGTTATGATAAGAGCTATGGAAAACTATTAAAACATACATAAAGCCATAGGAGTTCAGGCCATTAAAATGAGTTCACAGTCCAGCCTTTGACTGCTTTATGAGTCCAAAGGAGCTCCACAAAAACATCTGATGGAGGATCTGTGGACACACTGAGATTACGTAAGGGTGTATGTATTGTTTGTGTTTTGCAGGGGATCCATTTCCACTAAATGTCTTATTTTTTGAACTCCAGGTTTTATCTTGCACAAAGAAGAACAAAATAACCTGAATTCATTTTATAATCTCAGAGTTTTCCTTGCAAACATTTCCCAGAACCACAGCAGCATTAACATAACTGCAGAACTGCAAACCAGTATGTAAAAGCTTTAAGTGCAAACATAGGTGAAATACAGTAAACAAGGCAAGAACAGACTGTTTCATTCTAGAGAGCTTTAAAGTCAATATTTGGTATGACTGCTGTTATCCAGCACAGCTGAGCTCTCCTTGGCAGCCTTAAGAGCTTGAAAAAAGAAAGCAGCTGGACTTTGTTAAGTTTGTGAAGACAATCACCGCTAATCCAGGAGGCTTCTTCAGTTCTGGTGGAGGTTGTTGACCTACTATTGATCATGCGTGTCATCATGAGCAACGGCGTGAAAAGAAACTGCTGCTGCCACCTACGATGCAGTCTCGAGAACCTTTCAACCCCCATTCACACCTGGCCTCAGGTGACCTCAAGTGGTTTCACCCTTAATACCCAGTGATGGTAATGACCCACACCTTTTTTTCACACCCATGATCAACGAGGTCAACGACCACCTCCAAACGAGACGGTTCCCACCTGGGACTCTCCATCTTTTGTTTTTAGAACTGAAGAAGAAATAAAAGTTTAAAGAAGTCCCCTTTCTTTCTTTTTCAGGCTCTTGAGACGACGATGACCTGGGTGACTGAGAAGCTGCACAGTCGTGTTCTCCTGGGCAGCTTTCTTGTGATTTCTTTCACTACTGTTCAGGAATAATTCTCCAGGCTTGTTCAAGGACATTAAAATGTCTGTCCTGCCTTTTGGTCCCACACTGCATCAGTAATGTTGATGTCTGGCTTCTGGGAAGGCCACTCTGCGACTCTGTGCTCTAGTACGTTTTTCTATTCAGTTATGCTTTTAGTGCACTGGCATTTGGGGGTCATGCTGAAAAATAAAGCTGTTGCGAATCACATTTTCCAAGATGCTATCGTATGGTGGATCAAATTACAATGGTACTTTTCTGTGTTCATAATTCCATTAATTTCTTACTGGCTGACATTAAGCCCCCAGTGACAGCCTCCACGGTTTTGTGCTCTGTTTGAAACAGCTTGAAAATCGAGATTCATCTCGATATCAGACCCATTTTCCCTCTTTTCTTAAGGACATGCTGTATATATGCTGTATAGTTTTAGGCCTGCCATTTGTCCAAGTTCTCAGCCATCATCATCTTGTTGATGCAAATACACAATTTTATTCCTGTCACATGATCATCTTTAGCATTTTTCAGTCTTAAAAGGGGAACCAATGTGTTTGTGACAAGCTGCTAGTAACAGTAGTGTGTTGACGACACTGATCCATCCCTCGAGTTAATTGTTTTTGTGTTAATAGTAGAATGAGCTGTAGGTCGGCGTTTGGTGGCCTGAGTAGTAAATGAAAGACATTCCTCTGCAAACGGTCAGCTCCAAAGACTGGACGAGTAACTTAAAAGCAGGAGAACTTTTCAAACGACAGAATCTTCCTTTGATTCAACATAAGGACATGAGCGGGCGACTCATGCACTGTGGTTGACACATGACTTGTAAAAGTTTTCTAATAAGTTTTAATTCTGTGAATGAAATTGTATGAATGCAAGTGTAATCAAAGCCAAGTATGTAATCAACAGAAGAATGACACCGCTGTGTGCGATTTGCAGTTTTTATTTAAAGCTAAAAGTGATTAAGATTTGGAATAAAGATGAGTAACTTTGACAGATTAGAAACAAAAGGCTCACTAAGACTACGAACTACATACAGATTAAATACACCAGATTACTGTGATAAATGCTCTGCGTTTCTAAGCTGAACTCTTCTGAAAAGCCGAGGCGCGTCTGGTCCGCCTCTGCTCGGTCGGGCCTCTTATTCCTCAGATGGAGTGGCCATCTTGACGAGGCTGTCCTTGTCGAACCTGAAGAGCCTCCAGCCCTCCTCCTGAGAGAGGTCCTCGGCACCGCGGCGCTTGTAGAACTGGACCGACGGCTCGTTGTTCTCCGCCACCACAAACATCATGCCGGTGCAGCGCGTCTTCATCGCCAGCTAGAAGAGAACGGAGAGGTGTTTAGATTGGTTATTCTTTTGAGCGCACCAAAGTCAGGATGCACTTGATCCTACATTTCCCATAATGCAACAGATTATCTTTGCCTTTCAAGCTCCGTGTGGCAGGTTTCGAGAAATGTGATTAAACAAACACTAATCAGAGAAATGGTTGAATACAGTTTGTGGCATTTCTCCTTCATATTCAAATATTTAAGTTTGTTTAAATTTTTTCCCCATTTCTGTGTTTTCCTTCCATAAATGATCATCATCTGTTTAAGCGCCAACTTCTTGAACACACTGAGTAGTTTGCATATCTCAGACATACCAAAGTACCCGAGGCTGTAGTTAAACAGTGATTAAGGATGGTAAACAAGTCGGTGAACGATCTTCAGTTCACACTTATGACCATTTAAAAAGTGTGCCTTAGAAAACAGTCCCAACAGGCTTGGATATGACCGATAAGGTCACCCTTTAGGGGTTTAGGGAGTGTCAGGTTCGTTTGTAAACACTCACATTACTGAGGTGCCGCAGGATCCCTGAACCGATGCCCAGCCCTGTAGAAAGAGGAAAAATTCAGCCCATCAATGAAGCTGCAGAGCAGGAGTGAATGTAAACAGCAACAGATGGGGATGTTTTTACCTCTGTACTCATCCATCACATAGAACTCCTCCAGGTAGAGCTGCTTGCCCACCCAGGGGTCGTACGTGAAGTAGTACATGGCGAAACCCACCACCTTAGGATCTGCAGGGAGAAACAGACCATGTTAGACTGTTAGAAACCAGCCATCTCATTCGTGGAGATTATATGGATAAAATATATGCTGAGACTATGCAGAGCAAATAAAAGCAGGGCTGATGTTGTCTAATGTTTTGGGAATAACACCAGGCTTAGAAGCTGTGGAGACAAATTCTTGTTTAAGATGTGAACAATGAGACAGTTGGGCAAAAAAATATAAATAAATGCAACAGCAGAACTGGCTCCATGCAGGAAAACTTCTACTTTAACCTTCAACCTCCTTCTTGCTGGAAATCTGCCAGAACTTTCTCGGTCTAATCAGAGTGTTTATGAGCGTCTGCGCTACAATCACTGGGAATGTGTTCAGATGGTGCCTCATGTAATGAGCTGCTACAGGTCAGGCACAAACTGTACTTCTCTGTACATCTCAATGGAATCCATGTTGTGAAGAACCATGCATACATTAGATAAACATGTTCAGGGGTATTAAACACCTGCAGGCGAGCGTCTGACTCTTGGCCTGTATTTACAAAAGCAGGATGCACACCCTGTGGAGGCTTCAGGCAAACGCTGTGTCTCAGCAGACGGTGGGAAACATTTACCCTCCTTATCAGGTGACCTGATAACCTGAAGGTTCCTGGTGGAAACTATTTAAGCCTCAGGCTGAAAACAGAGCCTGCGAGTGTTTTTTGCCTCAGAAACATGATCCGTGGAGTTTCGTACCTTCACTGCTGTTCTCTCCTTGGATCTCAGTGATGATGCAATGGTAAAACGGGGTGTCACCGAAGCCATCCTCAAGGAGTTCTACAGGCAAACAACCTTTAATTATTTACACAGGAGTGCAGGTAGTCTTTTATTCATGTGCAGGTGACTTAACTCACCTTTCTCAGTCAGTGTCACCTGGTGCTCCATCTCCTCGTATTTCGCAAGTTCCTGGAACAACAATGGAATGATGTCATTTGTAGTCCAACACAGCACTTCTGATGTCAATTAATTTTCATTTAGTCCATCATAATTCATCCTGTTTGTTTTGTGCTCAACCCATTTCTTTAAGAAGCAAGATGTATTGCAGTTCTACAGCTTTATAGTCATTTCTATACAGCTTATTCTATCAAACATTTTATTGTGCGACAAGTCATTTATTAAAGAAGAATACCAAAGAAACATTTTAATAATGGGTCAGTATCATTATGGTGATTAAGATGTCCGCGGTGAGGTTTATCTGTTCCATCACCTCAGTTTTATTCAATGTGAATGATTGAGACAAGCAAATTTACAAGAAATGAAATGACATTAAGGGGGGGGGAGAAAAATGACCAGAAAAGAGATTTAGAAGGGAGAAAACCCCCCAACATTTTTTCTGGGGGAAGGGGCAGTTTACAAGCACAAAAGTTAAGTGGAATTAAGTCGATGAAGAAGTCAATTTTATTTATTAAAATTTTTTAAAGGCAAGCTTACAAGGAAAGTCAATAAGGTCCTTTAAAGTCGGTATATCGTGTAAACTGAAAATGACCTTAACTTTAAATGAGAGGCCTCCTAAACGCCCTGATGCTAAATACAAGTCTCCACCAGTTTCCAGATCAAACCGGAACCCTCTTTGGGGTTTTGCAGATGTCAGCTTGTTTTGTTTTTCTCAACTGTAACAACAACACTTCCGCGTCGGGGTCCATGATAAGGACACAGCGTCAGACTGACCATATTTAGACACCCGGTCGCTCTGAGTCATCTGACGGTAAAGAGAGGCCTCCGGCTCTGACCTCATACTCGGACATCCTCCGGAAAGCTCACACCTGCCGATGTTTCGCTAGTTAACGGATTTTCACAGCTAAGGGATATTGTAACACTTAACAGTTCCTGCTAGCTTATTTCCGACCGCTATATTAAATTCCTGCTCGTTTCATATCAAATTAATTACGTTTTTCCCCCAAAACGGTATTTGTTTGTTTGTTTTTAAAATCCCACAGGCCTACCTTCACCAGTCGTAATATATCAGGCACGTCTCGGGGTTCAGCTTTTCGTAATTTATACTCCATTTTCTTCTTTTACTTTTTTTCCCTTTCGTCAGAAGTCCTCTGTATGTAAATTGGAAGATTAGGTGTTTCTTCATTCGCCTCGCAGTGGCTTTTCCCCCACAGTCAGCCTCTGGTCCGGACGCGCTCGTCGAGATAAAACATTCAGTACGACTGGCCCTCGGCTGGGTCGCTGCCGCTCTACTGTGCTCCCTTTGTTTATGTCAGGGCTTTTATAGCCGACTCGCGCTGGCGTATGATTGGTCGGTTCACTCAAATATCGGATTTCTGACAAATCAGCGACACCCTCTGGTCACTTTTTTGTCCAATCGGGGTACAAAGAACGGTCACATCTGGGGGTCTGTTTTTATTCTGTCATAATATGTTTCCGATGGAGAAAAGGACCTGGGAAAGCGTTTTTCTACTTTAATTAAACAAAAATAAATATTTAATGCATTAAACAAAAGCAGTGGCTTATAATTTAAGTTACTCAATCTAAAGAGAAAGGTTTGTATCTTAAGTTCAGAAAACAACACCAATTTCTCCCCAGAGATAAGATAAGAAGCACATAGATTTCCAGGTATTATGAGTACTAGAAACTTTCTTGGGATAATAATTTTTTTAAACAAAGTCCTTCTAAACCAGATCAGCCTGGCAAAGTCTGGCATACTACACCAAATAATTATGTAACAGATAAACAATTACATGAAAGAAAAAAATATTGTTTTTACAGTATCTAAAACAGAAATGTTCTACTATAGAAAAAATGAAGAACATTATTATAAATGCAGGACACTCTGGGCAATAAAGTACTTTTCTGTTATTACTACACATTTATGATGTAGAAAACTGAGACATATCGTTGAAATTGTCCTTCCTTTTCTTTTAAGATAGTTAGATATGTCAGGGATTAAATGTTTAGTTCAGTGTCTTTACACGGAGAGAAAGACATTCCTGCTCTAGAAGCACCTTGAAATGCTTTCAGGGACCTATTTGGGCAGTTATTGTGGAGGGTTATCTAATTAATTTTAAAGGTCTTTGTGAAAAAAGAAAAAGAACCGCATGTATGGAATCAGCAGCTTTTCATGTTTCTTTTTTCCCCCGGGAGGTTTAATTTCAACTCACAATGCTCCAGTACAGACTTCAGTTCAGGTCTCTCCCATAATGCCTCTGTCTGCCCACACAAGTGGAATTTTCCACCACCAGCAGACTCTACATATTCATGTGGAGGAGTAGAGTGTGTGTAATGATTAGGTGTGGTTAGACGCTAAGCAGACAGTCGTAGCATTGATGGACTGGGGGCGAACAATGGTCCTCTGAGCACAGGTGAAAGGCCACC
>VUQG01035030.1:0-10540 GCA_015106755.1 Etia nguti
TTGCTGCTTTACCAGGTGTAACAATTAAGTTTAACATCCAGGCATCCATGAAAACAGAATTTATTAAATTTAACGGAGTTAGAAGTTAGCAGGAAGTTAGCTCGCTAGCTTCCACTTAAACATGACATTTTATGTTCTGACTGAGAGATTTTTGAAACAAATTTAAACGTACAGCTCTGCTATCACTTCCAAGATAGATGAAGACAGAAAACTAAACAGCAGTGACGTTTGTAGGGTTACTGAAGTTGGGGTAGCTGGTATATATTGATTTGCTATGTGATCGCTAGCGACACAGCTATGTTAGCATAACATAAACAGTGAAGCTGGAAGATTAACACCAACTTTTTTCCACTCGATAGAAGTTAACGAGAGGGTTCCCGATGGTTAGGGACAAATGCAATCGCATGGCAGGATGTTGTAAACGGACCAAACTTCAGTCAGGAGAACAACTGAGAAAATCCATCCACAATACGAAGTAATTCATTAATATACTGCAACATGCGAATAGAGCAGCTGTGATAGAATACAGCATTAATGAATCAATGGTACAGAAGTGGGGGAAGCAAGAAGAATGAGTTGAATAAAGTTTGACTTATCTGACTGCTTTGTTTTGCTTAATGTGCCTTATAATCCCGTGCACCTTATGGTCTGAAAAATATGTATTTGACTTTTTTATTAGGCACACTGCAGTTTAATGGTTATGCTCAGGATATGTCAGCCCATGTCCACTGGAAATGCCTTTTGGTTAAACTTTCAGCAAGGAATTTGCATTTGCACTGTTAAATTTGTAAATTTGCTTGTTTAAGTGAAAATAAATTGATGGGTTTTTTGTGCTAGTAAAGTTGTGGAGTTATATTTTGTATTTTGTCTCACATTAATTATATCGTCAGTTATATCGTTATTGCAAATTTTCAAATATATATCGTGATAAATATTTTTGGCCATATCGCCCTGCTCTAATAGGGATTGTGTTTTTCAGCACAATATCTTACTTTTCAGAGGACAATAGGGAATAATCTGTAGCTGGAAAAATCTCGGTAAAAGTTCTTTGTGCATTTTGTTTTCTATTTGTTAGAAAATTTACTATTTATTCAAGTTTTTTAAGGTATCTAATATTTTGATACCTAATTTCCATGATCCAAATAGTTTAAGAAGTAGATGTTGGTTGAAAGTGTGTAGATCTTGCATTATTATGGTGTTATATTATGATTATACATTCAATTGTTTATGGGGCAATATACCGACCAACAAAAAATTGCTATCGTGACAGGCCTACAAAACAGACGGTTTTATGATTGATGACCCCTGGACTCCCTCAGTGTGAGTGGAGCTGCTAGTGTGGGGATTATATAGATGAGGCGCGGAGTGAGTGCGAAGGTTTGTTTCCCAAACCCATGGACCCCCAGAATCCTGGTCCCCCCAACGTATAAATAGTGCACCCGATGTGGTTAATAAAGAACTGTTTAAATCGTATTTCTCAGTCTGCGCCTGAGTCCATTCCACCACCGTGACAGAATATTCAGCCATGGACTCAGTAGACCTGGCCTCCTCCTCCTCTCCCCCCGCCCTGGTTACACTGGAAGCTATATTACAACACCATTTAGTGGAACCCTCGCCTCCTAGCGAACCCGCCCCGGCGCCATCAAGCTTCGCAGTAAGTGTTGCCTCACCTGCTTTGGTTCCAGTTGTGTGTAATTTTTATCTCCCCACGCCACAAGTGCTTTCAGGGGATATGGGAAATTTGCGGGGTTTCTTACACAGTGCTTGCTTCAGTTTCATGTTTTCTCTAATGATGGGATTAAGATCTCGATTTTGTCCAGCTGCTACGGGATCGTGCTCTGGCATGGGCGCAGGCGGTGCTGTGCACTAATCCTGAAAAACTACTTGTTGTTGAGTTTTTGCTTAAGATGAAAAAAGATTTATTTAAGCTCTCCAAAGATTACGAACTATTAGAACAGACTGCAGTGTGTTTACATTTCTGTATAATCAGTTAGGTTAACATTAGTATTGCAGCCTTTTGGATTATCTTCACTTCGGCTGGGATGATGAAGTGAGTTACAAACAGCAGGCTCAGGAGTAGGGGAGGAGTCCAGATGTGAGCTGTGACTGTGTGGATGGCAGCTTTTTGCTTTCACAGTCAGACTGATGTGTTTGCAGAAGCACTGAAATCCTGGAAAGATCCACGGCATCAGGCTGTTTGTGTCCAGCTTCATGTGTTCATGTTCATGTTAGTGTCGCTGTGGAGCAGTTAGATGAACAAACACATTATTTTCTCTCTCACACTGTCTGACCCACACCTGAACAATCAGGCTGTGCAGCATTGTTGTGCCACACCTGCCCTGTAGCTAAACCGCTCAGATCAGTTTGAGTCCAAACGGAAATGTGGTCACATGACAGATGAGACTTCCGCGTCTGTGCCTGTCAGGCTGGAACTAACTTCTCCTTGTTATCAGATTTGTGAGCAGCAGCTGAAACTGCCACATGAATCAATGTTTGTGCACAGACTGCTGTTCTGCTTTCCAAGCTGGAAATGTGCTTATATGCTTCAGGAATTGTGCCATAACACCAGAAATATAATTGCTATTATTAAGAACTTAGAGGCCATGTCCATTCAGTGCAGGGCCTTTTATCTACCTCCTGTGCTATATTAACACTTATTTTCTACATAAAGAAAAAGCTTTTTTGGTGAGTATCTCTATTTAAATAAATACCATTATCATATAAATCAATGATTTTACATACATTATATTATTTTAAAAAGTAAAATTATTTTCTAACCACTACATTCATCAAGAGAAAAAAAAATGCAAAAGCTATTTTAACTTTTTCTTCTTGAGTAAAAATTGAATACTGATAAGTTATCATCTTTTAATAGTTTAAGTGTATATCCAACTGCAGTGGGTTTAATATGGTAACTTTTGTTTGGTTTAATCCAGTCTGAGTCAGATTAAAAATGCAAAACCTGTTCCCCCATCCTGTTTGTTTTGTACTGAGTAGTGTGTTGGAACATGGCCAAAAGTTTATGACGCAGTAGTTTTAAGCAGAGGCCTACATGTGTCATCTATTTCTAAGCCACAGCTATAGAAAATATAATTTACGAAGTCTCCTGCTGTCTCCATGAATGTAAAGAACCAGAACTCAGAGTCTCTACATCAGCTGTCCAGTCATTTAGTCATTTAGTGTGTCAGCGTTAGCCAGGAAAACATTACACACCGACTTTAATGGAGAGACCGGAAATAAAAACACACACAGTTTGTTGTGTGAAGAAATCAAACATGAGCTGAACAAACAGTAAAGTTCCTAAAGACAAACTGTTAAAGGAGGAAACAAAGCAAACTTACAGTTTCTTCACACAGAGACACCAACAACAAGCTCCACTCCACACCTGGACACTAAACACAGACACACAGTTGAGCTGCTTCCTGGAAGGAGGCGGGACTCCACCTGAAGCAGGACAGGTGGGAGGGGCTCAGCAGGAGCAGCACTCAGCTTCATTTAACAACACCCTTCAAATTCTTGAACAACAGATTTAAATGTGAAAAGTGAAGCTAACCTCTGATCTCATTTCACCATTTCTTCCCTTCTTTCCATTTAGAGTAAACTCACGGGAACACAAGGTCATTTCTGTTTAAATTCATTAAATCTGTCATTCGATCTCTCACAAACCAACAGGTTGAGGAAGCAGACACAGCTTCACTTCACGAAGCCTCCTCTGACCTCAGACATGATAAATCATGAAGAAACAGATCAGGCTGTCAGACTGACAGCGATCTTTATTTAAACATTGTCATATAGGAGTGATAAGAAGCAGGATTTTATGTTATAAAACTGACTTCAGGTTGAACTCTGGTTTAATTCAGGTTTATGAAGGGGGGCACTTTTCATTGAGGTACGTCACCATGGTAACCTATGTTGCAGACTGTGAATAATCTCAACTCGACTTGAATCAGAGTTCATGATGTGACTGCTCTGACCCTGACGTCCTTCAGCTGTGCTGTGCAAACAAAGAAACTGAAACAAGCTCTCAGTTTGTTTCTGCTCCAACATCCGATTGTAAACACCGAAACCTGATGTTCCAGTTTGAGGGTCATTCTTTCACTTTTTAAACCATTTTTCTCCCAGAAACAAAGACTTAGATCACGAGAGGCGAGGAAAGAGGAAACACATCTGTTGTTTTTAATTTTCAGTCTTTGTCTCTGTCTCCCAGCAGGCAAACATGGTGTTTTTGAGTTTCATTTGGGATGAACTCCTTAATCAATCTGACTTTTATTCATTTCACAGAATCTTTTCTTGCTCACACACATAAGAATAAACAGAGGTCATCTGTGCTCCACCTCATGATTCAAAAGCCACAAACACTGCATTAACCCTTTCACACATAGTGGTCATTACAGTGGACAGCTATTCAAAGACTGTTTTCTTGTATTTGTGTCAGTGTTGATGGTATATAGGCAGCTCGGCAGCAGCCAAGTTAATTCAAGTTCCTGACAACACACTTTTAGTGGAAAAAGTAATGTGGAAAAACTTTAATGTAGGAAGTGAAACTTCTCTCTGGTCTTCTTCCATTATTTCTTTCCTTCTTCCAGTTTCATCTGAACTCCTCTCTTCCATAAGACACAGGATCATTTTTGTTTTTAATTTCTTGCTTCATTTCTTTTAAATCTACAATTCGACTTCTCACAAACCAACAGTTTGGGTTTCCGGTACCGCCCTCTGTTGAGATGGCAACATATCCTGCAAATTGAGATTTAAAACCTCAAAGCAGGATAGCAATGGAAACAAGAGAAAAAAGTAAGACAAACCTGACACAAGTAAATGAAATGGATGACGACTCGTGGGGCCCTGCTAGGTGAGAATAATGCTAAAGACAACACAAAGCAGACATGCAATGAACCTGCTAGGGTAAATATGGAGATCATTTTACAAGAAATTCAAGAATTCCGAAAGGAGAACAACACTCAGCTCGAAGATATAAAAGGTGAAATTCATAAGACTAACAGGAGAATCGTAGAGGCGGAAAACCGCATTGAAGCAGCTGAAACCAGAGTCCAAATACTGGAGCAGGTGATGATGCATATGCTTAAAGCTCAAGCCCGACACGATGAAAAACTTATTGACCAGGAGGGGAGAGCCAGGAGAGACAACATTAGGATATATATATAATGTCCCAGAAAATGAAGAGGGGGACTTAGGTTTTGGAGAGAAACTAATCAGAGACATCCCACCGACCACTGAGCTGCACGTTGAAAGGGCGCACAGAGCACTCGCTCCCAAGCCTGCCTCTACTGACAGACCCAGATTGATAGTGGTCAAATTTCACCACTACAAAACAAAAGAGGAAATTTTAGGTAAAGCGTGGATAAAGAAAGACATAATGATAAAAAAACAGAGGATTTATTTTGGTCACAACTATCTGACAGCTGTGCGGAATAAATGAAAAGAATACAACAAAGCGGAGAAGAAAATCCGCTTCCAGACATGCTATCCAGACAGGCTTCAGGTGTTCAACGAGGAGGGGACAAAGCTCTACCACTCGGCTGAGGAGGCTACAAAGGACATGATGGACGGAGGACTTTTTCCTTTCTTAATGGCATGAACAATTGTCTTCAGTGGACTAAAACACCATGGAGGGCCCTTCCTCTGCAGATTTACAGAGAGGACCTCCCTCCAAAGCCAGACGTTTCTTCTGGCAAACTAAAGGGACCTTTTATACACACCCTTACTTTGGAGACCACCGTTTGGTGAATAAATATTAGTTTGTGGTTTATATTACAAAGTTATTGTCTTTTAGTTATTAGGACACTGTTCCCAGAGAGGCTGAATGTAGTGGAATTATTGTTTCTTGCTAGATATGGTACATGAAAGACTAAATTATTTCCTTCTATGTCAAAGGAATACTCAACCCTATCAAACGCTTCAAGGTTTTATCTAAGATGAAAAAAGAGAAGGCAGGTATCGCATATTTACAAGAGACACATCTAGATGACATAGAACATGAAAAACTGCAAAGGATGGGTTTCAATAAGGTGTTCTTCTCATCACATAAATCAAAACATGGAGGGGGGGGGTGCAATTTTGATGTCTAACAAGGTCTATTTTGAGAAAATGTATGAAGAAAAAGATGATAAGGGTAGATACATTTTGGTTAGGGGAAAGATAGAAGGATCTGAATTCACTCTGATTAGTGTATATATTCCACCTGGCAGTACTTTCTCTTTTTACAAGAAGATAATAGACCTGATGGTTAGCCAGTCTAAAGGACTCCGGGTTTGTGAAGGTGATCTGAATATACATTTAAATCCAAAACTCGATACATAAAAACAAACAAGCTCCAACAAAACAATTGGTAAAAAAGTGAGAGAACTGATGAAAGACATGGGTTTGATGGATATATGGAGGGAAATGTTCCCTAATGTAAGAAGATATACCCACTATTCCTCACATCACTCATCATATACTAGAATAGACTATTTTGTGGTCCTTGGCAGGGACAGTTCCAAAATTACCGAATCAGACATTGGAACAATAGATCTGAGCGACCATGCCCCACAAAATATTATAATTGACTCAGAGGAAAACAAAAGAGATACGATGTGGAGATTTAACCCTAACCCACTCAACAATGCTAATTTTAGGAAAGAAATGAGCAATGAAATTAAAACGCACATGAAAGAAAATGATAATGGGGAGGTGACCCCACCGATACTGTGGGACGCAGCGAAGGCAGTATTAAGAGGAAAAACTATTGCAGCAGGCTCAAGGAAAAAGAAACTTTACCAATAAAAACTACAGGATTCACAAAACGGTTGAGAAAGCTAGAAAGTAACCATGCACAAAACTAAAATCTGAACACATTAGAACAAATTCAGAAATTAAGAAAAGAAATTAACCTAATATACACTCAGGAGATTGAAAAGAAGATGTTTTTTTCTAAACAAGGATATTACGAAAAAGGCTCTAAATTCACAAAATTACTGGTATGAAAACTTGAGAAACGTCAAGCAGACAATACAATATATAAAATAAGAGATCCCCAGAAAAACACAATAGAAACTAAGCACGATAAGATCCAGGCTAATCCTAGAAACCTTTTATAAACAACTCTTTTCTAAAACTACAGATGCTGGAATTGATCAAGTTGAGACATTTCTTGAAGCGCTTAATTTGCCTGTCATGAGCAAAGATCAGAATAAACAACTAACCTCTGAAATAACAGTAAGGCCATAAGAGTTAGAAAAGGCCATAAGAAACCTGAAAGCTAACGAATCACCAGGAAGTCATAGGTTTACATCTGAATTCTATAAAGCATTTAAGGAGGATCTTAGCCCTATATTGAGAAAAACATGTAATTGGGTACATGAAGGCACAAACTCTGCCTACCTGGAAAGAAGCAATTATATCTCTCATACGGAAGGAGACCAAGGATAAGAAAGAGTGTGAGTCGTACAGGCCAATTTCTGTACTCAGTGTAGATTACCTTATCTATACATCTATAATGGCAAAGCAAATGGAAAAAATACTCCGTTATAAGTTTTCAAACTTTTAAGCAAACATTTCATTTAGAAAAGAAAGATTATTATAGATATCTTCAGTTAAGAAACTTTTATCCTCGAAACATTAAAAATCAAATAACCACTGCAGTGAGGCCATTTATCCAACTCTTTATAAATGCCTATAAGTCAGGAATTAAGAAACGTGTAATCTCACAAATATACAAAAGTCTTCATGATCTCAACAACCATTTAACGAAGTATATAAGAGAAAGATGGGAGAAAGAAGGGGGTCTGGCAGTCACAGAAGAAGAATGGCAAAATAATTGCTCCTTTCACTGGAAAAGCACTAAATCACATGTATGGAAGGAGTTCTGCTGGAAAAGTTTTGCTCGTTTTTTTATTACCCCGCATTAAAGGCGCACTATGATGATGAAGGCTCTAAATGTTGGAGGAACTGTGGCCATGAGGCAGCACACCACTACTGTAACAATATTTAAAAACTACTGGAGAGAAGTTCATAAAGTGATCTGTACATATGTTTTTGTTTTGTTTCTTTTTCCACACCTGTGCAAAGGAAAAAGTTTTGGTATACCTGAAGTGATGGCAGACTTTTAGTCGATTATGTTTTCCTGCAGTAATACGTCTCAAAACTAAGGAAGCAGTCAAACGATGTACATTTTATTGTATGCCTAAACTTCAATAAACACTTAAATAAATTTAAAAAAAAAACAAAAAACAACAGGTTCAGGAAACAGACACAGCTTCACTTCACAAAGTCTCCTCTGACCTCTCGTACAGACATGATCCCATAAAGAAATCAGAATTTGTCTATCATTCTGTGTCTCTATATAAATAAAAAGCAATTATTTGGAGTGAAAACATCACTGTTGGTATCACTGTGAGTGTCAGCAGTCAGATTCACACTGAGCTTTGATTTCAGTGGAAATATTTAAACATCATCATCAGGAGAACTAGGAAGAAGTATTTGTGGTTCAGACTGACTTCAGGTTTAACTTTGTGTTTTTTTTTATTTTTTCAGGTTTATAAAGGGGGTTACTTTTCACTTGGGGACATCACCATGGAAACCTATCTTGCACAGTGTGAATAATCAGGAGTCAGAGCTTGTGACTGTGTCATGGTTCTGGGTCCTTTTTGTCATGTCTGCTCTCTCCCCCGTGTTCCCTCATGTTGTGTGGCTCTTCCAGTGTTTCCCTGTGTGTTTTGTTTTCTTAGTATTCCCATTTTAGATTTTGTATCATGTTTTTTCCTTCCAGCCAATAAACCTGCGTTTTCTTTTGAGTTTATGTTTCTGCCTCAGTAAGTCTGCATTTTGGTCCTTTCCTGCCTGCACACAGCGATTTGTGACAGGCAGTCCTGGTCACCCTGATGTCCTTCAGCTGTGTAAACAAACATAAACAAACTAAAATAACCTGTAAGATTGTTTCTTCTACAGCTCCAACATCCGACTGTAAACACCGAAACATGAAGTTCCAGTTTGAGGGTCATTCTTTTTTCTCTCTACCAAACTCCAGTTTGCAAAGTTTTTTTCTCCTCAGTGAAGATGTCTGTGATACAGGCAACATAACCAGACAAAGTCCAGCTGTGATGAGCCTCCTACTCTGCCTGCTCTGTTCTTCTTTTTTCTTGTTTTATGTAGAAAAGTGTGAGAGTCAGACACTGACTGACTTTTGCACACTTCACAGATTCTTTTTGCCCACACACACACAAAAAAACAGAGTTCATCTGTACTCCACCCCATGATTTAAAAACAACAAACACTGTATTCAGTAATGACTCATAATCATCTTCTCTAACTAAAATATATCATTATGTCAAAAACCATCTGGAAACTAGAAAAACAAGAAAAATAAAATCAGTCTGACATTTAATGGATCCTGATCATGTGCAGACTTTACTGTGTAGAAACAGATCTTTGGTTTTATAATTTAATGTTAGTCTGACTGCAGCTTCTGACCCTCATCAGTGTGTTTGACTTCAGGCTGGTTCAGATTAAAGTTCACTTGTTAACATGAAACCTTGTTGTATCTGCCTGTGTGAACAGACATCTGATACAGACACAGACAGACTGCTGGCTTTATTTACAGTATAAATATTTACACTGCAAACATTCACAGTCAGTTTCTCTGTTTCCAGTCTATAGATCCAGTCACACTTTCTATGAAAGATAAAAATGATCTTATTAACAACATGATTCATTATTTTTTTCCTGGATTACTAAGTCACCCTATTCAAGCATGACAAGCATGACCTGGATGACTGAGAAGCTCCAGGTTCTCTGTGAAGTCTCTGAACTCTGAAGCATTCAAGCATGAAAGGGCTCCTAACTTGAGGATGAACCAGTGTGAGCCTCATCTTTGTACACTTGCAGTGACTTCACTCTTTTTTATGCTCTGCTTTTTTGTGCTGAAGCACTCTGTGATGGTCGTCTTGAAAGGTGCTCTATAAATAAAATGTCATTTTACTTTGACTTAATGTCCACACGTCACAGACAGATGTCTTGATGCATTCTCAATCATCAAGGAAAGTAAATCTCCAAAAGTTGATTCTGTTCATCTGGACGTAACGTTTTGTGGGAGAAACGTTTCGTCACTCATCCAAGTGACTTCTTCAGTCTCAGCTGACTGCAGGTTTCCCCAATCTTATAAACAGTACATTTGCATAACGACTGAAACCAGCCCACTGAAGGAACAATGGGCTGGGAGGTCAGTTCCTTAATCTTAATTATGCAAATTCTCATGACCATTGATCAACAACCACTGATCAAGGCCCACTGATCAAAGACCACTGATCAATGGCCATGAGTACCATTCACAGAGAGTTGGTGAATGGCTGCAATCACAGCATTGTAAGATGGCGAAAGATGTACCCTTAGGCCCCCTCCTTGATTCAGAGATGGTCTTTCCCTTTTCACACCATCCCCACTGACACAGCGGCCAGGGAGGCAGAAGAACAGCACATCAAGAAGGCCCTGAGTAAATGTGGTTATCCCAGCTGGACGTTTGTCAAAGCTGGAAAGGCACCTAAAG
>VUQG01035032.1:0-13732 GCA_015106755.1 Etia nguti
GGATGTTTGCAAGCATCCTTGACTTCTCAGTGGATTTAAATTCACATTAGTTTGTGCAGCCAACCAGTCACAAGAAAACATAACTTTCTTGCTGTACTTCAAACAACCCGTGAGCTGCGATAGATCATGAGCAGGATTAACTACTATGCCACTGACATTCTGGTTTCTTCTTTTGTGATGAATCAGGCAGACAGTTTTAAATATTTAAACAAAACTGTAATACGTTATCTGTGTAATTATCATGACTACACAGGGATCAAATAAGAGGGCATAATTGCAGATGTCACAGATGTATTACTTGGGTCATAATGTATTACGTAATTAATAATTTCAGTAATGTGTTGTTAATTATTTATTTTAATGTGTTACTTACTTCTAATGAGAACTGCTGATGGCTCTGCCTATTTAAAGTCATCACAGCTGTTTCCCAAACCTATTCTCCAGTAGTTGCCTGTTCATCTGCTTTGCCTGCAGCTATATTTAAGTGGAATTTTATCACATAACACACACATTTGTTTCAATGAGGAAGTGTAAAGGAACACCCTACAAAGACCTAAAATAAAAGGCTACCATTAAGGATAGTTTATTTTATGTCACTCTCATTAATGATGTGCATAATCACAGCTAAAATCTTGTGTGTGTTTGTGTGTGTTTTTCCAGGAAACACTAGATGGCACTATGGATATGTAATCCCTGAGAAATCTTTCTCCCTCATTCACTTTCCTGCTTTCATACACAAAAAATATTAACAAAATTTTATTGTGTCATGCAAACAGACCGATTAGAAAAGGTTTTCATGTTTTGAAGAGGAGAATGGATTCTTTAACTATTTGTGTGCATTTGTGGCTGTAATCTCGGGGTAAACGCCTGTTTTGTTTTCAGTGCAGTACCTGAACTTGCACAGTACTTTCAAGTAGCAGTACATGCACTTAATTAATGGATTTACTACAACTGTCTGAGGAAGAGCTGCAGGACTCTTATAAACATGTTTGTGCCTGGATACATGAGAAGATGAGATTAACAAAAAGAAGGTTGTATAGATGTTTCTGTGAGGGGGTGCTATGGAGGGGAATAAATTCGTGTGTGTGGAGTGTTTGCTGTAACTAATCGTGAGCATATATACAGAGTGTTCATCTCTTAACAGCTCTGTGCATTTTATGTCATGTACTTAAATCTGTTCCATGTTTGGGATTAGCCTACCATTCATTTACCTCTCTTCTCCTTCTATATTTTTTTTTTTTGCATGTATACATTTCATTTTGATTCATACACTTCTCAGTCTTTATTCTTTTTTTCCTTTTTATTTTCTTTTTTTTTTTGCCCCTCTCACTTCCTTCTTCTCTCGCCATATTGGTCCCCTCAATAACAATCAATGCAGTTTAGCTGACCCTGTTTAGAGGCAGCTTTAAGTATCCTGGTGTCAATATGCCAGAAAATGGTGCCTGCCCAAAATGTTACTGCTCTAATGGAGAACTATGTGCTTCAATATAATTTCAGAAAAATGTATACTCTGTGAAATAATGGAATTTTTAAAAATGTTATGTTAGTTAATACTGACACATAATCTGTGGTGAACATTTTGATATACAAAGCCAGCCTGCAGCATGTTTCAGTCAAATCTCAAACTGTGTGAGTTTGTATATATTAAGTTGTAAAGTATCTGTAAGTAATTCCTACTGATGTATGACAATCATGCTGACAGTATAGGGTCAAGACCCCCGTCATGCTGGCCTAGGGTTGCTTAAACAGTGTGCTCGAAAGTCCTGTGACATCATTTGTATGCAGCAGGAATGCCACAACAAAAGAGGTATACCTGCTGCTCGGTGCTTTTTGTCAGAATGGGGGACCGCAGTGTTTTGTTTAACCATTTCCCTCATTGCCAGGTTTCAAAAATGGTGGTTATAAATTTCATGAAGGAGATGCTCTCATGACTCATTGAGTGACCAGATGCTACCACCTAATGGAAAACCCTAAAAACCAAGTCAAGCCGTGCCGAGCCGACCAGAGTAGGTAGTAGTGGAAAAGGGCTATTAGAAATGTGTACAGCGTGAAAGCAAATGTTTTCGTCATACCTTTTTAAAGTTATACTACTGTTCAGCTAGTAATTAGCAACTGCAGACAAGTCATATCTGTATATATGTATTTTAGTCTTGTTAAACATGTAACATGTGACCTGCCATCAAAACAACAGATTGAAAAGCACTAAACCCAATTCCCACAATAACTGTCACCCAATATTAACTCGACAAAACTTATCAAAATTAGTTGAATTTTTGTAAAAAAATAAATAAATAAATAAAAAAATTAGTTGTATTTTCTGTTTGATGAAAGATAAAGGAAGAATACGGCATCAAAAAAAGTTGGGAATTGAAAGCGATTGAAGTGTTTAAAGCTTCAGCACCACAAACTTGATAAAGCACTTGCAGCAGTATATTTCAACTGACTTATTCAAGCAAAAGATAGTGTGCAGAGGCAGCAAATGCTCTAACCAAAGAACTAAAGATTGAAAGAGTTGTTATAGGTGACCAAGACTTTTCTCAGGATGAAAATCTCTTTCAACTTTGAGCAGAACTGCCGATCCACATCTATGGTGTAAAGTCTCTTTTAATAATCTGAAAAGACTGAATTATACAATTGACATACAGAGCTTAAAATGCTCTCTGTACAGTCCACTACTATCTGGTTATTACTAAAGGCAGCTGCACAGGCTGAACGTGGCCATATTTTGCATTTAAGTTTAGATAATCTGTCATTTTTGGCTAAATATTGTGCAGCTCTTTTAGATTTAGTCCAGACTACTTTCTCAACAGCTGTGAAACTTTCTCTAAACAGTCATGGGTTTCAAAGAATGAGGACTCCTGACCTTTCTCTAGCATCACTTATTGAATGGATGGCCTATGTGTGTTATTATTTTAACGGTTCATTATTAGGGTTTTCAACACTGTAGAATATTAATCATTAACCATGTGCCAAATAGAAATATGCACTGGTTTTTACTTGTCATTGTTATTCATATATAACCACAAAACACAGTTTAGTTTAATTATATAAATTTCCTATATAGCGGATGAGGCGGTGTTTGCATATATAACCTTGAGGTTTTCTCATAATGTAAAACCTACAGTATACATATGAGTGGAATCAATGCTCCTCCACACATTACTGGAGACTCAGCCAAAAATCAGTTACAGTGTTACGTTATTTACAATATGTTGTCCATATTTTTGATTGACTAGCTGCTTTTCAACTGGCACTTCCCCCTCTACTTGCTAAACATGTTGGGATTTGCCTCTTAGTGACCTTTTCTCAAAACAGAGCTAACAAATCAATCACAGAGGAAGCTCTGTTAGTTTTAAACAAGCACACTGTTCAACTCCACTGTTTACCCACGCTAATTAGAACACTTCATTGTCAAGAGAGTTGCCTGGCAGTGTGTGTATGTTTGTGCCTGGATGTGTGTGTATAGACTTATAATATTCAGTAAGCCTGAACAAGGCCACAAAAACCGACACAACAAGACAAGGACGGGTTATCCTCTCTCTTCTTCTTCTTCTGTTGCCAAAAGAAAAAAAATCATTTATTGATTTTTTTTTTCTTTTCCAGAAAAGAGTAGTAATAGACAGGCTTGATGGTTAAGCGATTTATTAAGATGGCTATTAGAAAAGTGCCTGAAGCAGCTGCAGACTTTAAGTTGTCTTACAGTTAAGTTGCCAGCCCAGCGATTATATAAAGATAGGGGAATTGGGAAAGGCCTTGGAGGAAAGTATGACATAGCAACTTTTCTACTCTTAACAAGGAAATATCCCCTCATATATCACCTCGTAGAGTGCTTCAGTAGGCATGTTTTCTAACAAAAACACAGCATCCCCAAAATTAAATATATATACATTCACTGGCCACTTAATCAGGTTGGACCATTTTTTGCCTTTAGAACTGCATTAACTCTTAGTTGTATGGATTCAACATGGAAACATTCCTCAGAGCTTCAGGATCATGTTGATATGACAGCAGCAGGTCTTGCAGATTTTTCAGCTGCAAATGCGACTCTCTCGTTCAACCCCCAAACCTGCTCTGTTGGCTTGAGATCTGGTGAGTGTGAAGGCCGTTTGAGTGTAGTTCATGAATTCGTTTTCATATTCAAAAACCAGTTTGACATAATCTGAGCTTTTTGACATGCCATGTTATCCTGCTCAAAGCAGCCGTCAGAAGATAGGCACACTCTGGTACTTAAAGGATGGATATGGTCAATTTTTACGTAGGTTGTGGCATTTTAGCAATGCTCAGTTGGTACAAAGGAACTCATCCTGTGCCAAAAATATATCCCCTACACCATTAAACCACCACCAATGTGAACAAATGCTGCAAGGCATGATGGATCCATACTTTAATTGTGTTTATAGCTAATTCTGAACCTGCCATCTGTAGCAGAAATCGAGACTCATCAGACCAATTTTCCAATCTTCTACTGTCCAATGAGTTGCGTGTGTTACATTTTCAGTTTCTGTCCTTAGCTGACAGGAGTGGCAAGAAAACTATTCAAAAAATGCCTTGGGGTATGTTTATTTTAAAACTCTGTTTATATATGATGCTGTTAGCTGAATTTGGCTGTTTTTTAACTAACATTATGTGTTTCTTTTCAAAATGAACCCGTGTTAGCACCTGTGAGATTCTAGGCTTTTCTCACTCCCAACCCTGTCACAATTTGGTGCCATTTGTAAGTGTGCACTGAGTTAACACTGTGATACACAAACCTAGTAGTCTTGATAATGAGACTCAAAAAAGAGCCAGTGAGTATAAATATGTCTGTGTAGGTTCTCAGTCACCCAGGTCATGGTAGACTAAAGAGCTTGGAAAGAAAGCGACTGCACTTATTTAAGTTTCATAAAGATGTTTCACCTAAAACCAAAAGGTGGAGAGACCCAGGTATAAAACTAAATAGAGAGAGAATGAAACCTAAACCTTCTAATAATTAGAAAAAGGGGAAAAAAAGTGGTTCCAAAAAAATGTCCCGAGTAACAACAACAGGTAACAATGCTGAAACCTATACAGCCACCACCCTGTTTGTTTCCTAATGCAGGTCTTTCAAATAAGCCTTTATGCTGCCATAGATCCTTTTTGTTACTCTTGGTGTCTTGCGCCATAGCACCGATGTCCCATTTCTTTTTCCATTGTCATTGACATATTTCCCTAAAAGACAAACCCACTATACCTTTAGGTGCTTTAAGGGTTTCTCCACAATAGTGTGATGTGACTGACATGCAAACCAGAAACACATCAGTATTATTCATCATTAATTATTAAGGAGTAATGAAGTCAACCTTTAGAATCTCCTAGTTACATTCAAAATTTAGAATAAAAAGCACGCTTGAATAGGGAAATACATGTTCCATATATTCTTTTATGCATTACGTAGCCTATTCACAAATTAGTCTTTCATTTCAAGCTTTCAAGTTTTTGTTTGATCTGAGCCAGAGCAGGATGTCTCTGTGTCTCTTTAGTACTGACTGTGCATTTCGTTGCATGCGTTCACAACGTGCTGTTTCAAACACATGTGAACTTGGACATGGGTGGGTGTAACCGCCACTTCAAAGATGCCACAGTAGTAACTATAGCTAGTCAGAAAAAGGTCTTTTTGATAATGGTTGTAAGATCCCCTGCTTGGATGTTTGGCAGCTCTCCTCATGCTGCTATGAAGGACAGTCCATTTATTCATGTCCGTTCCCAGAGCCCCAGAAGCTCGACTCCCCAACGCTCCCTCAAAGAGCATGAAACAACGGGTATATTCTGTCACAAGAGAGTGGAGGCGAGAAAGAAAGTGTGTGTGTGAGAAAGGGTACATTAAACTTGAAGTGTAGAGAATCTTTGTGCATCCATCTAATTGAATGGCCCTAGTGTCTCTGTGCCTTTGTGTTCATTTCTTCTATGTGTGTGTGTGTGTGTGTGTGTGTGCGTGTCTGTCGTGAGCATATGTGACATCCCCTGACTCAAGGGGAATACCCACCAGATATTATGCCACACTGTTCTCTGTAAAACTGCTCAGCACAAAGGGTCCATTTCATGCTCAACTCTTTAGAAGCTTATACTTCAAAAATGTGACTGGGTGGGTGGTGGTTTGCGTTGTGACAGTGCTTCAGGCTTTTTGTCCTTGGTTTGACTCATGGGAACTAGGTACAGTTTTGACTTAGGAGTCTTATGTTTCTGGTTTCAGTTATATCAGTGTTAATTCCCACATTACGAACAGATACCGTATGTGTAAAGTCACTGAAGGCCGTCTTGTTATTAGTTTTGACTGCTGCATGTCCCAAAGGGAAGATTCCTTTTTCACCTTAGCCCTGACACTTCAACTGAAACTGTAGTCTGCTTCTTCCCACTCGGCAGATACTCTTGCATTCCTCCAGGCCACTTTGAGCCTTTTGTTAAAAAGACCGTAAGTGTTCCAGCACTCCTTAGCTCCTTAGCAAGAGCAACAAGAACGTGTATTTTAGTGGTCTGTGTGCATGGGTTTTTAAGGACATCCCTGAAACAAAATTCAGCTTTGTAGCTCCACCTGAGTCACCTTTTCAATATTTGTGCTACATGAAAGCCAAGGACACTGGGTGTGTATGAACTTTTATTGTTGAGTTTAGGCTTCCTGAGTGTTCTTCAAAGCTCAGTGATTAAGAAGGCAAAATAAATCAAAGAAAGGCTTGTTAACATAGTAATATTTTTAAAGCATCTTGAGTGTGTAACTTGGCCTGATTTAACATTAAAACTATGCTAAAATAAAAAAGAATTCTTTCACATGAGGCAGATCTTCAAACACGTCGATGCTGAAGCTTAAATTCAGTTCATATACTGGCAGAAACAGCTTAAGATCTACCACGTCATCCTAAAAGCTGACCTCCATCTATTGTTAATAGGAACAACTTGCGCTAACACCACAGTTTAAATGCTGCCTGCGGCATCCTGAGAGACTGGTTCATGTTCTGCAATCTAGACCAGATATTACACTACTGCATCGCAAAGCTAAAATCTGTTTATACCCACTGGGATTTTCTTTCAGACAGTTAAAAAATAATGTGTTTTTTATACGGTTTTTTTTGTGTTTTCTTTGAATCGCAAGGCCTTGACTCAACACACCTGGGTAAAAAATTCCCAATTTAGATCAAATTACTCAGAGAAAATGCACAATTGTCTGTGCATACTCCAAAAAACATAATCTCTTTTATGACCTTGTGTCTAGGATTAACTGTACACTTTCCATGACCCCATCACATTTCTTTTCTGTCGATATGTTCCCACTGCTTGGCCTTCCTGTTTTCATCTGCCAAAGGGCCCTTCATACGCTGCTTTCCCGTGGATAAATTGAGAAAATGACTCTGAATTGGGCCTGGAAAAGAGCGTCTCTTATTCGAGCCTTCTGCAATGTTCTACTTTACATTGGGAGTCTCCTACTCCCTACAACTTATCATCACTGTTTCTTTTTTTACTTTTTGGGTTGGGTTTTTTTTGCCTTTGCTTTATTTATTTATTTATTGCACTGAGTACTGTAAATGTGTCCCACTTGTGACTCTGTTTCACACTTTGCTTTTTGCTCGAGGTGAAAGAAAATCTTGCTGTCGTGTTTTTGGATAAGTGCAGAAAGTGTTCATGTCTGTCCCTCTACCCTAGAAACTAAGCTAGGGGATTTTTCAAGGACACGCACAACAGCATTCATATTCATGCACGGCGATCAAATGTAAACGATTACCCAAAGGATTATGGCAGCAGCAACATTTCCTCTAACCCTGAGATTTAAGCCTGATTTTCACAACACGTTTTCCTGGTTGTGCAACACATAAAAGTCAGAGCAACGGTCTTAATGCAACAATAGATCAGTGAGACAGACACTCAGACTATTTTCACTTACTGCACGTTTACAATATCAGCAGCATGTACACACGGATTGGGGCAAATTTGCTTGCAACTCAAGAAAAAGGAGGACTTCACTGTATTGAGTCTTTAAAGATTGATACAACAGCTGAAGACAAACTGATGATGCAAGTATTTACTAATTTTTTCTTTCAGCCAGCCTGTCTTTATTGCCTCTAACTTTTTGATGAAGGAGTCAATGCCTTACTCCAACAACCAATCAATGACAGTCAGCCTGATCAAAGAGTAGGACAGATGCCTAAAACAACATCAGGCTACATATAAAATATTTAGATGGTGCAGAGGAAGACAGTGGAGGCACGAGAACAGAGCAAAAACGGGAGCTGCAGGAAGCACTGCAGAAGGAACATAGAGGGAAAGTAACAAGATGACTCCCACTCAGCAACCTCCTCCTCCTGGTGATGTGTCTGAGCTGGTATATTCGGTTTCAAAAGGCTTCTTTTACTGCCCGATTTCTCATGTTCTGTCCATCCTTTAAGTTATCTTCGGCGAAATATGACTCTTTTGTTCAGTATCTGTTCGGTATTCATTTTTCCCTTTTTAGGTCTAGTACTGTGCTACTTTTTTAAATATTTGAGAGTTTCAGAAGATGGGAAACTACTAATTTGTCTTGCACTGCAAAGTCTGGTTTGCACATCAAAAAAGAAGGTTTTTAGATGGTCTTTGCAAATAAAGAGCTTATTAATAATGTAGTAGAACTGAGCCAATGTTAGTATGTTGCATTCAGGCTACACTTTCATCTGTGATGAGAAACTGTTCACTAGAGCTGTTTGCTCTAAAGCTTAGGAAATAAACAATAAGGCATTTCAAACTCTGCACTAAATTTACATGAAATTAATATTACATTAAAAAAAAAAAGACTTCAAAGCATTCACCATGAATGTTGTCTGTTTAAGTTGGTGTGGTGACATGTACTGGCTAGAGTTCTTTTCCTGTGACAGGGACTGACGAGTAGATTTTTTTTCACATCTTTATTTGAGTTTCATTAGAAGCAAAGAAACTTATTTATCTGCAGTTCTTTGTAAACTGGTTATTCTAACTCAGCAGGATATGATGAGCCATGAGCACATCTTTTGGGAGAAGATCTTTTTTCAAAGAAGAAAAAAAAAAAAAAAAAAGCTGTCCAGCAAGGTGGCTGTTCAGTTTCAGCTTAATGGTTATCTGACACAGCTGTAGAGAGAGGAAGAACAGCAAGTGGTTCAAAGATGCCAGTTCAGCTGGATTATCTGCTGAATAAATCATCGGCTGACCCAGCAAGATTATTTGCTGAACAATTGTTGCACTGCCAAAAAGGATTTGAATATCATGTTGTAATAAATGTGAATGTTCTACTTATAACATTTAAAATAGCATTTTACGGGCTTGAAACATCATAGTACCATCATGAAATCAAAAGTAGGGTTAATACATTAGTGTTATAACATAATTGTATGGAAAAGATAAATAGTCGGCCATTGCAAATGGATGCTGGAAATGTTTAGATCTCAGCAAAATATATAGGTTTGGCAGAGATATTTTGCTCTTGTTTGGTTATGCTTAAGCCATAGACAGCATGGGTTACCAATCAAACACACTGTATTGAACACAGTATTAAAATGGCTTTTGTAAAGTGCTTCCATTGCATTAAATTTCCATTAATGTTTTGTCAGCCAAATCTTGTCATGTGGTCCTCCTATCCATAATTGCAATGATTGCTTCGCTACTTGCCTTGGCTACACAATATTTTCTAAACAACATCTAATAATTTTTTGCATCGTTGCAGGATACACGACTGACTAAACTGATGCTTCATTCAAGAGCTGATGAATGAAAATATGTTCTGCAATAATGAGGCTCCAGTCAGAGTTTCAAGAGGAAAAAAGAAGCAGCTGTTTAATATAAACCTTTGTGGCTGTCTGTTTGGGTGAATTACAAAGATAAGCAAAATATGCACATTTTACAGTGAAGTAAACAACACTGTTTGTGCAGCATGATTATGCTTCTTTTTGTTCCAAGGAAGGGCTGTGCACATAATCGACGTATTCTGATAAAATCTGCCTTTTGTATTTATCTCGTTCTCAAAAGAAGCCTAATAGGACAGATGAGCTTGCTCTTGTGGGATGTGTTGTGACATGTGCCCGTGCAGTTATAGTCGGCTAGGCTCTGTCACATGAAGCGTCCATGCAATGATGCACTAGATTATTGATATACTCGCTTCTAAAGGACCCTTTGGAGCCACATTAAAACACACTGGGTGAACAAAATTTTTCCAACATGCAGCATTAATTTAATGGGGCATAACCCGAACCTGTTGTCCCGACTATGTATGTGTTATTGCCTAAACCTAACCAAAGAACAACAAATCAACCAAGAAAGTAGCCAGTTAAAGCAAGAGTAATGACGATGCACAAACTACTGTGTTCGTTCTCAATGAAAAACTTACCAAAAACCCCTCTCTGACTTCTAATACCTCCCAACGCAGAAATGATTACTCATTAAAAGAGGACAGTTATCTCTTCTTTCTAATATTACCATGGCTGGTGGATCAAGGTACCAGTGCCAAAGGACACATTGTGGGTATCTGTGTGATTCCAGCAGCATCTGACAGAACAAGAGAATTTGATATCCGTGGATGAGAATGTGTTGATGACACTTTGTTTGAGAGGCTGGAGTAATTCCTGATTTTTACAGCCAGTTTAGCATTAAAGCTCTTTTCCCAACTGGCTTGTCAAAGTCATCCTGCTCTAAGACAGAATAACAAGTACAGCAGTGGATTTTTCACATTAGTATTAAAGATGCAAGACTTAAATTGCTATAGTTTTTCATGAATTTAGATCAAAATAGTAATTTTACAGTATTTAATATATTCCTGTTTGTTGACACTGTCGGGGTACTGCTCCTGATCAAATAAAAACCAGCTCAGCAACACTGTTGTGTGATGAGGTCAGGTTAAAGGCGACACTGTCATAGGCTATTCTGCTGCTGCTGGTGAATTTGGCAGTGCTAACAGGTTTGGACTGTCTGAGTGACTTAAGGCTAAGTCTGCAAAGTTGGATCTTCGTCAGGCAAGTCCTGCCCTTTGAGTACAGATCGTACAGAGAGCCTTGAAGCTGATAATTAAAAGTGCATCCTACTGAGGAAAAAAGTCATTAAGGTTAGAGGTTCAGTCTTATTGTGCATTCTACAGAGGGACTGAGGCCCAGCCATAGATGGCAGCCCATTATAGATGAGGTTTTTATGAGCCATAAGTGCACACCGCAGTCCAAGTTTATTAAATGGATGAGTGCCTCTTTTACAATGCTAAACCTGTAATGTAATTTAATACAAATGTCAAATTTGAGGGTGCAATATGTGATTGCTGCTCACTCACAAATGCTGTGCCACATGTTCCGAAGTGCAAAATATGAGCTGCTGACCATCAGCAGTGGATTTTATTCCCACTTTAAGACAGTACTTTTTTGTCTCGCCTGTCCAGATACTTAGGTATTTTAGCTATGCATCACCACAAACATCTCTTATGTTGAAAGGAAAAGCTTTTTTATAAACTAGTGTCTTAAGGTCATCCTTTAATGTAAACGAATAGCCACCTATCTAATTTTACAGAATTGCATTGTGCAAATACGTCAAAAAAATTCAATTACATTGATATTTTTAAAGGCTATGGCGGATGTCTGGGTAAGACATGACTGGACATAATTTATTTCAGCTTTCTTCTTTTTGGATTTCAGTGATTAAACTGAGGCATTCCCGGTATTCATCTTGTCCAACCTGCTGAACAATACAAAACAATTTCAGATAATGTCTGTAAGTATAAATGTTGTTTCCAAAAAGTCTGTTACAGTTTGTAATTTGAGAACAGGAAAAGGTACTGAAAATATTAAGGCAATGCAGGAAACTCTGAATAAAGCATCTTTTTCCATACACCTAAATTGATGGTCATTACTCTTAAATGTAATGCAAATTACAAAATTTTGAAATAGTCATATACTTTAGAGTGGTTTTTAAAAAGGACAGTTACTGCTGGCCTCATGCTCGGAAATGCTGACAGGAGATATATAAAGTTTGTATCCTGCTGTGAATGAAGATACTAGGAAACGTGTCAGTGTTTCTTTCATGAAAGGGCTAATGTTCTTTGGTGTAGCAGCCAATGCACTTTATTATAAAAATATACTTAAATATCTTCTTCCAGAACCATTTCTGTGCCAATTACTGAGTCTTAAAATGTTTATTTCGGTATTTAAAATTGCTATTTTGAGTGCATAAATATGTTCACATATACAAAATAAGTGATCTACAAGCAGTTACTGTCAAAAAAGATGAATGTTAAATGCTGTGGACTCCTCACTGGTTGACATATTTGCTATTTATCAGAAAAAAAAGGACCATCAACCTTCTGTTGGTCTCCTTCAGAGATAAAATGTCTTTAATGGATTTGATGTGTTGAATCCAAATATGACATTTTAAATGGCTCATTGGCTCTTTCCGGGATTTGATGTTTTACATTATTCACATGTACATTTGTTAGATACTTTAGATCATGGTCACTTCATAAATTAATATTTCACTTTTCTTCATTACGTGATAATTAAAAAAAATCAGATAAAGGTCTATATAGACGAGATTTAAAACGAAAACATTAGAAAGCATAACAGAGTAATTCAACGTTGGTTTCTTCAAAAGCTGTGTTGAATTTATTTAGACGACTGTTGTGTGGAGATGGCGGATGTAGCAGGTGGTAGTGCAGACGTAGCTCCGGCTTTCAAACGGTCACGATTAAAACCAGAGATATATAAAACGACTGACGGTAGGGTAATTGTAGAGGATGAACTACTTAATTTCCTTGCTGTAAAAATCAAAACTTTAAGTCAGGATGAAATTGTGTTGTTGGCCACGAACACATTTGACTCCGAGGGGATTGAAGCCTCCAAGAAAGTTTTGTTTGAGCTCTGCCCTACTACCTCACAGCGGTGTGTTGGATATAAAGGACAGCATAAAGACGCCAACAATATTAAACTCTGCCTTAAAGTGCTGGACGAGTGTGGGGAGAATATCCCAAGATTTGTCTCTCATCACCTGGATGATTTGCCGCCTGTTACATACACCAGCATGGATGTGTGTTGTTTACTACGGCGAATGGACCAGCTGTGTGCTGAGGTGGGTGCTTTAAAACATGTAGTCAAACTACAGGCGGACGTCTGCGAGCAAGTTAAGACCAATGCTGTGGAGGTCGACCAACGTGTGACTGCTCTTGAGTATCAGTCTGAGGTGCCGGCTGAGCCTGTTACTCTGAACGCTCAGGGGCCGGGGACCGCTTCCCACTTTCACCTGGGGAAGCACGCAGAGGAGCGGCGGGGGAGTCGAGGTAAAGGCGGCCCGCGCGGAAGGCAGGGAGCCGGAGCTCTGGCTGCTTCAAGGACTGGGACAAGCACAGTGTCAGCGTTTTGTCCGGAGATGTTGTTATGTGGTCAAGATCGGGCTCCGACGACAGCCTCAGGTCCTAATATGGAAACCACTGCAACAACGGAGGATCCCGTTGAGACAGTGCTTTTTACATGCTCCCCACAATGGAGTAAAGTTGTGAAAAATGGCAGGCCTCGTCAGAAGCTGGAGAAGGTTTATTCGGGTTCAGGAATGCATGCTGCTACCACTGGACGCAATAAGAGGCCTGGACCTGTATCGATCATCGGCACTGGAGCTGTGAGTACAATCAGAACTGTGAAAACTAAATTGGTGAGCGTGTTTGCCACTAAATTTGCCCTGGATGTAGATGCAGAAACTCTTGCCCTGTATTTGAGAGAGAAACTCAATAGAGATGTGACCTGTCAAAAAATTGCAAGTAAAC
>VUQG01035033.1:0-14782 GCA_015106755.1 Etia nguti
TATTTGGGGGGGGGGGTTTTTTTTAAATAAAAAAAAATACATTTTTTTTTTTTTTTTTTAAAAAAAAATTTTTTTTTTTTTTTTTTTTTTTAATCCCGTCTTGAAAGGAAATATTTTGGTGTTATGCAAAAAGTAGTTTGGTCAGAAGTTTTAAGCTCTGGATGTTAACCAGTAGACTGTCATCTCCTGACCGCTGACAACTTTTTTTTTTTTAGTTTGTGTTTGTTGGACAGTTGAAAACTTGAATGCTTTATTTCATAATATCAAAACAACATTGTGAGACTAGCAGTCTCCTGAGTCCATGGTAAAAGCTGCATTACAATAACAAGTTAAAATAGTCAGTTGCTTATATATGCGTGCGTATAGTGTGTGTGCGTTTAAAATTGTAATAATACATGCAATAATATATAACCCCCAAACCATAATGTTCAGAACAGTTAAACTGTGAATTTTTGAGCCTCTAAAATAATTTTTCTAAGCGCCAACTATGATTCCCTTTTCTATTTGCAAAAGGCAATTATTCTTGAATGAAACAATTTTGTAAAAGTCAAACCTAATTTTGTGAAAGTCTTTGTCATAATAATTTTGTCCCCATTTTACCCCTGCTGCTGCCTCCATGGCGATCAACCAGATTCCCCACTGTTAAAGGTTTCCCTGTGAGGGTTTTGGTGGATGATGCTTAGCATTTGACTATCGCTTCCAGTACTCATGACCCAGTTCAGTCAAGCTGTCGCTCCACATAAGAGTCTTCTATCTCCTACTTTTTTTGGTGTTGTATCTTCTCCTCCTACTCCTCAGCCATGTGAGGTGCTTCCCTCGCTTCCCTCCCTGCATGCTGGCAATTAATAATTGAACATTTCATTTCGTGTCGTATCCAAATGCAAAGAAGAGCCATAAAAAGGATTGAACGAGTCTGCAGGGAACCAGATGGAGATCATTGGAGAAAAGGGGGGAAAAAGAGAAGGGATGATTGGGGAGGGAGCGAGGAAGAATTTGCTGTGTGTCAGTAGGCTGTGCTGTCTGCAGCCTCATTAGTTGTGCAAGGAAAATGTGGAGAGGAGAAAGGAGGAGCAAGACTTTGTTCCCTTTGATTAAAAGGGGAAAAAACTCAGTCAGCACAGTGATGGTGGGTGTGGATATACGTTTCTGTGAAGAAGCAGATGTATAATAAGGGCACCCATCTTTTACCTTTCTGTAAGTAAAAACCAGTCCCATCTTGCAGATGTGTGACCGGTTATTGATTTCCATTATCTTGCCAATTAAAAAGTCTCACTTAAACCAGGTGTTAATGCTCAGAGATGATAACTCAAGCTGCTGTCTTATTAACACCAGAGAACCTTCAAGTACAAGATTTGATTTCAGCAGATTTCAGCAAGCTTTGGATGTCTGAATGTGAGCGCATTCAGACATCCAAAGCTTGGCACAAATTGGGTCATGCAACAGGTGCGTGCAATTTTGCAGTAGGTCATGCAGTTCATGCAACCTCACTAAAATGCTGTGGCTGGACTTTAAGAGATCTATCCATAAACAAATATCCACAAACCTCAATGAACCACAGCAACATAAAGAATAGCAGGCCAAAATTCCTCCACAGCAATTTGAGCAACTCTTATTTGTATTGAACATTTATGCCTGAACTGCTGCATAATGATATTAAACCAAAATTGTTCAAATTGATGTTATAACTGGTTCTCCGGAGTTTTAAAGCTAAATGTTAGGGTAATGTACCCATCAAGTTTATTACAGTAAATTGGATGAAAAAACTAATACAACTCTGATGTCTACGTTAAATGTGAAGCTGCTGTCAGCAGCTGGTAGGCTTTATTTGCATATTTTCACCTGCTAAGAGCTGGAAAACTTTATCATATTTTGTATTGTTTCTAATCAGATATAACATGTTAACTGTACTTTTATGCAGTGCTATAATACATGGCTTAACATGCTTACCTTGATTAGCCATACATAGTTGGAATTGCATTTTTTTTGGCTTCAACCAGCTTTAAATTTTGTAATTTTCAGCTCTATTTGGAAACATATTAACTAAGTAACCATAACTCTTATGGTGACATTAAGTTATGGTGGCATAAATTACAGCAGTTTATAAGTACTTGCATGTCTATTTTTGCCAGTAACTGCTAGGACTTCAGGATTCATGTCAGATTCCCCATACTGCTGAAGGTTGGTATCAGTGTTACATGTGACGGGAATACTTCCTTCTCTGGATTTTCGCTTCTTCTTTACTGTCAGAGGTGCGTTTCCCAGCACGTCTGATTGACAAGGCCGTCAGCGATGGCTTTTTAGGACTCACAATACAGTCAAAAATTTCACTGATCACTGTTGTAATTACCTGAAAAATGCATCACATTGTCTCCAGTATAATCTGTTTTGATATAAGCTTATGCTTAACTAAATCAAATAACACATAACTCACAATTTATGCTGGTACAGCAGTATTTTGCTTCCTTATACTTTATCTCACCAGCACAGCAGTTATATATGTTGATTCCCCTTGAAGCACTCGGCATTGAATTGATTGCATATAGATGAAAGCAAGCATTATTATTATTTATTATTATTGTTTTTTCTTTGTTTATTTACATTCTCATTAGGTTAATATGTATGTCTCTTTGATAATCCTGCATGTACCATGGATAGAGGTTTCAGCCTTTTGAGATTATCTCAGCACAATCCCTGCGGTATCTGTGAAGACCCAAGGATAAGCGAGATGATTAGAGACAAAACTGATGAATTTTAAAATCTGACGATATCCTTTCAACGTTAGCAGCGTAGTTTATTAAAACTGACGTACCAAATGTAATTTCTGAAAATTATATTTAGCGAGTTGTTTATCTGTAGGCAAATTCTCCTCAGTGGAATCTTTTGATGTTCCTTAATAAGGCCTGTGGTTTACATGCACTGCCACACAATTCTTAAAGCTGAAAAAAGTACATGGTCTTTGTGTTTAGTGTGGGTTTGTTTACCCGTCATTTTCCTTGGAAAATGACTTGACAATCAGCTGCATCATCCAGAGGTCAGTGTGAGTTTATTTCAGAGGCCCATTTTCCCGGCTGTGTTAGGACAGAAATGAGTCTTCAGTTCATTCACAGTTCTCTCTCTCCCTTCCTTTCACTTTCTCGCTTTTAAAATTTTTTTTTATTTTATTAATCATTTGGCGCAGCGAGCAGTCTTGCATCACTGATGCATTAAGCCACAGTACCTGCACAGAAAATGGTGATAAGTAAACTGACACAGCAAAATATCTCAATCAATAGATTGATTTGTGCATAAACATTTTCAATTTACTGTCGTAGAGGGTAAAAGCGGGGCTGTTCTGCCTTGTGGGCATGCATAAAGATAGCTGCAGACTCCACAGATGACTACTTGTTCTTATTATACTACTTTAAAGTCTACCTGGAGGATCTTTGTGCTTTTGGTGGCCTTGTAGTGTAGTTGTTGTGCATACAACTCTGCAGAGAACCTTGTACACCTTGGTACACCCATTGATGATGAAATCTATGCCCCATGGTGACCCTTTCATGTAGTGGCATAGATTAAACAGGGACCCCTTTTGGGAATTTTGTCAAGACTTTTTTTTCTTTTTATATCCACACCAACAAATGAAATGAAATATCTGACCTTACTTGCAAATCAGTTTTTTAATAGCCATAATAGCTGTGATGCATTAAGATGCCTGGCGGTGTCTTAAGATGCCAGTAGGATGTTGGCTGCTAACCCTTTGGCTCCTGTTGATTGTCGGGTGGGGTCTTCTTGGATCGTGTTTGTTTTATGCATCCTGCAAATGGCCAATCAGATTGAGATTCAGAGGATTTTGAGAGGGAGTGAGATTTTTTTTTTTTTTTTTTTTAAATCATCAGT
Source organism: Etia nguti (assembly GCA_015106755.1). NCBI lineage: Eukaryota > Metazoa > Chordata > Actinopteri > Cichliformes > Cichlidae > Etia > Etia nguti. The sequence goes on from VUQG01035033.1 coordinate 3,877, forward strand.
TATAGGCTCATCTTTCCAAATTTACAAAAATTCTCATTTTGTTCATCAGCCATAGTTACATTTTTGGCTGCTTCGTGTCAAAATATCACCATTAATTCATTCTGTACTAATGCATCTCTTTCGGTCTTTCAGCCCTGATGACATAGGAAGCTGCTGGTACATCCTGTTGTCTGGCTCCGTTTTCATCAAAGAATCCATGTTCCTGCCCAGAAGCAGGTAAGATCATCGGCCATTTTGAATACTGTTTGAAGGCTTGATTTTTGGCAGTAACATGCAAACATCCTCTTTCCTTCCAAGCCAATTTAGAATGAATAGACAAATGTCTCTGTCTACAAAAGATTTGTTTCCTGTCTTATCAGCTTCTTATTAACTTTTATTAAAATTGACTCGTAAAAATTTTGCACAGCAGCAAATGTTTGTATGCAGTTATGCGATTTCACTAAAGAAAAAGTTTAACCTTTCTTTGGTCTCAAAAACAGATTTTACTTATGCTTTTGGTGTTTTTACTTAACTATTTAATTTTAATTTATATATTTTTTAAATCAGTTGTTTAATACAGAAGTCCATTTTAACATTTACTTTTCCCTGTGCAACTTGGTTACCTCTTATTTACGAGAATGTTGCCGGAACATCAACATGACTTCTCTGCAGTTCAAGAGAAATACATTAGATGACTAGGTCGAGAATAAAATACATGTCGTCATTAAAAATTAGAAACGGTTCTCATAAAATACGTTTTTACACTCTGAAATTCTCAAGAAATATATCACCAACACTGCAAAAAGGTGAATGTACATCTGTCCATTCATAATACACTTTTCCAATTAAGGGTTAAACATAGGGGAAGCTAGAGCCTATCCCAGCTGTCATAGGGTAAAAAGTGGGATACACAGGCATAGTTTAAAGCTTTGTAAGAACACATTATAGTAGCTTACACTTGTACTTTGCAAGTAGAGAGAGGTTGAGTAAATCGTATGAATTCCTGAACATAATTAAACATTTCTGCATTTAAAGATTAGCATAAGTCATGTCCTTTTATTGCTTTAGGACCTGTATTATGGTAGTCTCAGTAACCTTGGGTAAAAAGCATCACTGTCATCACCATTTTAGCATAGTTGAAAAGCTCAAGTAACACTAACCATTTCATTAGTCTTCCTCTTGGATAATTCCTGCTTTTTCTGATTTAACCATATTGCATATTATTTGTTTAGTCTTTTAGTGAGGCTAGAAAATAATTATTTATGGCACCTTCAGAGGACTTAAGACTAATGTTCCCCTCTCACAGCAGTGTTCACCACCTCTGAAGCCAAGACTCAAATGTTAAAAAGCTGTGATTTCACAAGTGGATCCGTTACATGAAGTATCCCTGTAGGCGTCTTGAAAACAATGATCTTTTTATCCATTAGGCTTGCATAACACACCTACAGCCACTCTGAGCTCGAGGCCGTCACTTTAGCCCGTGGAACTGTTCCGGCTGTGCAGCGGGAGTCCACTGAGGTCGTTCTTTGGGTTTGTACGAACGTGGGAGGCATTTAAAATGGAAGACTTGATCGGCAATGTGCCAAAAAGCTAGCCCCCTCTTAAATATAACCTTTTTAGATTTACAAAGGTGAAAGTGTGTGTGTGGGATGCCCGAAGGGGGATCTGAAGGTACTGGCAGATTAAAGTTAATGCTTGACCACAGTCACAGAGGAGAAAAAGGCCCTGAAAGTGTTTACTAAGCATATGTTGCAAAGGATCTTGTGGAGGGTGGATCCGCTGTGCTGTGTGAGACTGTATGGGGTTGATAATTAGCTCAGATGTTCAGAGTAAAGCCAACTGCTTTATTCGGGACTGTCACATTTATGTCCTCTGTGCTAAATTATGCATATGAAGCACCAACTGCACGGGGAGCGGTTTTAGTTTCTGCAAGAATGTGCTTCAGTGCCACTAGCTGAGATTCATGTGAGCAACTAGATGAAAAAAATGCAATCTGGCAATAGTTGTATGGGAATATTACATCGTACAGTGCATGCAACATATAATACACCTGCACGAGAGGCAGCACTAAGCCTGGCACAGTTATAATCTGAATGCCTTTTATAGATATTTTCTGCAAAAGAACTTTGTCGTCTTTTGTTGAATGATTATTGTCTTCTTTTATAAGCAACACCTGTTCATTCACCACAGCACTGACTTTTATAGACATGCTGGGTGTGTAGAATGCAAAAGTCTGAATCAGTTGGATCAAACTTAACAAGCTTCTTAGTACGTAGTCTTTGTGATGTCTGATTGAGCTTATGTAACAATAGAGCAGGTAAATGTCTGGAGTACTCAGAGTGAGCTTCTTTTGTCATTTTGACCTCCACACTCTTCCAAGTTTAATCCAAAGGTAACATTTCCATTATTGAGAAAAAAGAATGGCCCCTAGTGTTTTGCTGGAAGCATATTAAACATGGCAAAAGATGGGCTCAGGCTACTTTAAACAAAAACTTTCAGATGCTGGTTTCTCTTTCCTCTATACAAATGTGGATATCGTAAGGCCTCACTCACACAGTCCTAGACTGGCCAGCAAATCTTCTGGCAACCACAGGTACCTAAGTTACTACAGTTTGCCTGGATGACATTGACTTGTTCTCTAATAACAAAAAAAACCACTCGCCAACTATTCGCCAACTGACTATAAAACTAAGAAATCAGAAACTGAGATCATCAGCCTTCAAAGTTAAAGTAGCTGCTTTTGAAACTGATATTTTGCATGATTAATTTATCGCTTTAATTTTGAAAGCAAACATTCTACTTTTCCACTTTTTGGACTTTTTTCCAAGTTTTGCTGTTGGAAATCAGTGTCTTCCATGTAACTGCAGCAATCCATTAGCCAACAAAACGCTGACAAAGAGGTTTTTGGTGCAGTATCCTCTTTGCAACAACCAGCAACTTCAGCAGCGACCACTCACCACCAGTCAGGAAATACATCTTTCGCTAATGACTGGTGGTTACCAGGGAGGCGGCAACCAATCTGTAGGCCTGACTAAGGCTTAATGTGATTTTTCTCTGGGACATAGTTCTGGATGTGTTTGAGAGGGGCAGCCAATCAAAATAAAAGGTTTGAAGGGAGGGCAGCTGACACCATTTGCTTCGGATAGTGGGCCTGCATCAAGACCCAGTGTTAGACAAACATGAATTATATAAAGTTACCTACCTGACTAACACAGGTTTGTTAATCTTAGTGAAACAGTGCATACACCCTGTGTTGAAAACAGTTATACAAAAGGAGCCAGTTCATGCAAACAATGGAGTGAAGAAAAATACACATTGTCAAATTTACCAAGGTAATTTACTATTGGCCTGGCTGATTACATTATGGCCAACTGTCATTGGCTGTTGTAGTGTTTTTTTATATTCATACACTAATTTCATTAATGAAATTTTTTGTATTAGCCCCCTAGTATATTATAAGCCACTTGGCTCCATTTAAAAGAGGAAAAAAAAGCTGTTTTGGGGGAAATGAAGCAGAACCTATTTCCTCAGTGACAATCAGACATTTTCAAAATGACACATTCAATGGCACATTCTAAGTCAATGTTTCAAGGACTTCTGGGTCATGAAACTCACTCAGGTTTTGAATGACAGTCTGCATTTTCAGTTCAAGAATGAAAAGGAGAAGAATAAAACTTTTTCTTGACAGCGGCGTTGTGACTGTATTCCCGTAACAGTGCTAGAGAATCTCTGTACAGTCATTTAATATGATACAAAGTTGTAAACCCAACTGAAATCTTCCTGTTGTCCTGGTAGGAAGCGTGACTGTCATACTTTCTGTATTAAAACATTTGTTTGTCTTATCATCTTATTATGGACATTTCTGTTGTTTTTGTGTTTGTTTTCTTTTACATGGATTGTTCTCATTAAAGGTTTTCCTATAGGGGCAAAACGCTGGGTGGGAGGAAAAGATCCAGACACACTGCCTCACCTAGTCTATAAAGAGGACAAATGGTGATGGTAAAATGGCTCGGAGGGGAAATTGGTTGTGGCACGAGTAACTGAATGGAGTCCAGTGGGACTTCCTGAAGCTTTTAAAGATGTGGTGGAATTGGGTTTCAGACAGGCCCTACCCAGAAATGGCTGATCATATCTACACTAGCAGCAAGGTTGAAAACCTGATACGTCTCCATCATTCTCTCAGTGCTTCTCTCACTCTCTTACTGCCGGTAGCTGTAGTGAGATCTGATCCAGGGGGTAGATGAATGTCTCAGTCATTAATCGTAGAAGCTGGAACTGTATGCTGTATTAAACCCAAAATCAAATATCACCTAAATAGATACATATTTGGTCATGGTACGCTGAAGGCTGACTTCAGCATACCATGACCAAAGTGCACTAATGGTGATTTAGTCAGTTTTAAAAGTGACAGTCAGCCTTGTATAATTTGTCATGATTCTGCAGAGATTGTAACTCTTATGTCATAAAGTACTTCATAGAGTACTTCTTGAGCCTTAGTGACCACAAGGAGCTTTAAACTGCAGGCTGAGTGCAGCTTGTGTTATGTTCAGTGTTTCTATCGTAGAAACTCACACAATGCATTGAGGCAGTTTGGGATGCAGTATCCTCCTGCCTAAGGAGGTTTTAGACCATCAACTTTCCAATTAATGGACATCCTCAAAAACGGGACAGAGGAAAAAAGCGGCATTTATAATTTAAGCGTGTGCTCAGGGGGTGATCTGCTAAAACTTGGCTTGTATCTACCAATATAATGTTTTCACATGATGTAAGGCAGTCACACATACTCATCTTAATGGAGAGCATCATGTACGAAGTGTTAGTATGTTATTGTGTTATTATTTTTAGCATCTTTTTACTAAATTCAGACCACTGAGTGGTCATTATCAGTTAACACCCAAGTAGACTGCTTCCTCTGCCTTCAAGCAGGCAGAGTAGTGAAGACTGGTCTTGCTGAGATTAAATCTAGGGAATGCTTCCTTTTTAAAATTGCAAAGAAAGTCTTTACAAAGAGACAGGAAGGCATTTCACTTTAACTGACTGTTTACTTGTTTACTTTCATTTTTAGTTGCCACTTATTTCTTTCTTACACACCGTCTGTTTAGGTTAAGATACCAAAGCTGCTTGGCTAGGGTTATAAGATAATGGTTTGATTAGAAATATACACTTTCACATTGTTAGCCACATGCAGGTTACCGGGGTGATGACTGCACTGCAGATTTTAAATGTGCTTTCAGTTCATGACTGATGAGATCAGATGATAACTGCCTACTGAGCCTGTTAGCAGCCACAGGATGCTGCTTCCTAGTGAGATCTATGGAAGTGATTACAACTGATAATGACCATTTAATGGGATGAAAACATTTGGAACGGGTGATCTGTTGTGACAGTTGTCTTCCACTATATCACTCTGCACAGAATAAAACACAATTTTTTTGCAGCTGCCACTTTCCAGATGTTAAACATCTATTGGTCGGGCCATTATTGAGATGGTTGTGTTTTAGCCATGTTAGTCATTGAGAGCTTTTCAACTACTGAGCTGTTAATGGTTTCAGGGATGGATTTTCCTTCAGAAGATTTTCCAGTGTATGTGTGTTCCTTAAATTAGATGTGCCAAATCTGCAACTTTCAAATGTTAACAACAGACAGACAAATACTAAAGGCTAAAGACGAGGATTTGCATAATCATTATTTTCACATGTACTCTGCATTCAACACTGAACTATTTTTAGCCATAGTTTCTAGTAACTGCATGGAACTGTGGACTTCCACCCTGAAACACCCTTTAGTAAACCCAGACTGATTTTACTTCCCCTCGTCCATTCACTTTAAACATACTGCTATCAAAGCTTCTTTCGTTCATTCACTTCCAAACTGTTTTCTCGTCATCACTCACTCCTTACACTGAGTAACAAAACCAAAACCACAACTCTTAACATAATCATCTCATATGAGAAAATTGGGTTTTTTGGTAGCAGAGAAATGTCTGCATCATCACATTTGTTCTTGTAAACTGCTGGGGGAAAAAAGGTCGGTAAAGATAAGACTGTTTCTTGACAGGCAGACTCATCTGTGAATGTAGATGACAAACCAATCCAGTGATAATTTATTCTCTTGTTGCACAATGCAGATCTTTTTGTCCTCAGTTTTGTTTTTTGTTTTTCTGCCTTTCTTTTTTTCATGAGTTGTTCTTAGATACAACTCGCACAGTTATCTGAACAGGACTACTCCACAAAATAACACTTATTATATCATCTGGGTTATCTTGCCTTTGGCTTGGAGGTTTTATTTTTCATTATTTTATTTTATTTTTTTTCTTCAAATCACAAGTCTGCTCTAAATCCAGGGACATGCAGTCTGACTATTAACCTGACAGGGATCATGTAATAAATAAGCAAATAAATAAATAAAACTCTATCAAGCTGGACCATGGAAAGTTTAGATCTATAAATTGAAAACATCTTATGCTGTGTCCTTTTTTTCTCAAATTTCTAAGCTGCATTAAAAGTTCCAGCAGGAAACAAAGTTTACTCAACAACCCTCAGGTTAAACATTGATCACTTGCTATGAAGTCTGTTTGTACTACCAGGATGTTTGTTATTATCGTGTGTGTGTGTGTGTGTGTGTGTGTGTGTGTGTTTTTTCGATTCCCTTATTGATTCTTATTGGCTCCACTTTGAGAGTCACCACCATCTCTAAGCAGCATATCAAAGTCATTACATTCATGCAAATTAATTACATGCTGAGTGGTCAGATGTTTATGCATGGTGGAGGTATTCCCCTCTTTGTTGTGATCAGCGTTGGGGTCATTACTCAAAGTAATTATTACGCATATTACACAGAACACTTTTCTTAAAAGTAACACAGTAGGTTACGTAATTACACCCAGGAGAAAGACATTTGTTACACTACTCGTTAAGTTACTTTGATGTTACGGTCTCATAATTACCAGTTAACAATATAAACCTACAGCCCCACACACCAACACAAATCCCTATCCTAATGAAGACACATGTGATCTATGTCTTAGTATTTAGGTATGAACACAAAGCCGACAAGACAAATGAAAGATGGAAACCAGCACAAAGAGACTTTAAAGCGGTCATCACAATGATTCTACTGTAGAAACATGAACAGGTAGAAACGGAGACTACAGCCTGGCTGCTCATCAGTTTGGTACCTATTGAAGTTCAGCAGCGGCTTCACCGCAAATGACGGCTCACTTTATCACGGTGCTGGGCTGGGGTCACCACTAACTCAGCTTTAACACCATTCTGGGCTCTTGGCTAGCTTAGCGTTAGCATGCTGTCTGTGCAGGTGCTTGCGAATGGCCGAAGTTGCGTTAACAGTATGATGCAGTTGTTTCTGTCTTTGAGCAGTATCCATCGCACTCTCATTCTTTGTGCAATAAAATAAAAGTAATGTCCATATCCACGCTGTAAACTGCGTCACTGTTTTCCTCCTCCGAGTCAGCTGATCGTAGCGAGAGCGCAGGAATCGATAAACGGGATCGATAGGCAGGCAGACTAACGATTCCAAGGAATTGGACCACTCAGAATTGGTTCTCTTCAAGAACTGTTGCTCAATTCCCATCCCTACCCAGGGTTAATCCCGAATTCATCTGAATAAGATGAAATTCTGCTTTATAGTAGTCTCGGGTCCTGTGACTGTAAACCAGGACCATATCATCAGCCCTCCTCCTCCATGCTCAACAGTTGGTATGAGTTGTTTGTCCTGCCACATTTAGTTTTTGCCATACATGGCGCTTTGTATTATGACCAAACATCTCCACTTTGGTCTCATCTATCCAGTGGACCAAACCTAAGCTGTGCTACTTTTTTAAGAGAGACAAATATTTCTCCTGCCCTTCCATATAAGCCATGATGTTTTTTTGTTGTTTTTTTTTTTTTTTGCTTGTTTTTAGAAAATTGTACTGTCATGGATTTTAACATGCTAACACAGGGCTGTAGTCTGAGATGTAGTTCTTGGGTCTTTTGTGTATTCTCTGAGCATTGCATGGTCTTGCCTTGGGATGAACTCTAGAGTTATTGCAGGTTCTGTGTGTGCCAAGGAAAATTTAAACTGCATGATACTGAACATATTTTCAGTTCTTTGTTGGAAATGCCAGCTGCAGGTGTTAACATTTTAAATGCGATGATGGCACTCATCTAAAAAACACTGTAAAAGGATCATTCCAACTGAGGAAAAATGTTAAAAATAACTTTTAGAAGCTAGCAATCAAGCTTTTGAACCACAAGACACAACTAGACATTGAGGCAAAATGTGAGTTAGTCTTATATTTTTCATGTCTAAAATAAATTTAAACACTGTAATTAGAATATTTTAGTTCACTTGACTTAAAACGGACAGGCTCACTTCATTGAGTAACTTCTACAAGCAGTGTACGTTGCCCTGTTCACACGTACACACGCGAACATACAGTCCAGCCTCTCACTCACTCGTAACTTTGTAACAGGAAGTGAGACGTACGCTGGAATGCGGGCCGTATTCAGCTCACCACATTACACAGAGAGAGAGAGAGAGAGAGGGAGACAGAGAGAGAGAAAGGGGGCAGAGCCATTGGACAGAAGCTGATCTACACGTTGTGAGCCACACGCTCCTATTCTCATACACAAATCTCCAACAGCAGTGCCGGTATCTGCACAGGACAATATGCCGCGGTTACACCGAAGTCTCTGGACTTGGAACATGTTTGCTTGGCTTTCTCTGGACTAACAAGAAGGGATATTTTAGGAGGGGTTCATCTTATCAGGTGGCTGTGTCACTCTAGGAGCAGATTGGCGTGTTGGGGGTGAGTCATCAAAGTACAGCTGCATGTTACTCTTACCTAGAAACACATGAGCGTACGGCTTACTGAAGTTCTGCCTAGAAATTCCTTTGTTTTGGTTGTAATTTAAAAATCTGACTCTTCTCCAAGCCAGGAGCTGGTTGCAGTAAAACCTTCCAGTCTGGAATGTGAAGTATGACTTTGATGTTATTTTGGATTTGTCAGTGTGAGGAGTGTGCTGCCAGCAAAAGGGGTGTGTGCTCTTTTGGGGTATATGGAGGAGGGGGTTAGACACAACTTTTGGCAACTTTGAAACCAAAACAAAGATGGAGCCCCTGCTGTGGTGAGAACATGTTAGAAATGAGTGATAGATGCAGTGATCACTGATGAATGTGTTTGGAAAAGTTGTGAGCGGCTAGCGTAGTCGCTCTTTCTCTACACTCATGTCTCCCGTGCCCTTTTCTCTTTGCCTTTTACAATGTCAGTGAAGCTGTATTTTGGGAAGCAAAAGTCACGAGTCAGTTACACATTCTTGGATGTGTTGTCGGCGCCTATTTCAGATGTGCTGGGGCAAAGGTTTGGAATATGCATGTGGTGTGGGCCATGCTGTTACTCCAGGGAATTCTATTTATCTTTGCAAGGTGAGGTTGGATCATCAAACTCGGCTCTGACAGGATGTTGGTAAACGCTTCAAAGCCTGGATGCGGGTTTTCATTGACTTTAGCAGTTGTAGCCAAAGATCCATCTGACCTCCCACTCCCTGCTTCTCTGTGCTGGGTCAGAAGTCTTGCATAACTGAGGAGTTTAATCTTTGTCCTTCCTAAGGGTCTGGTGGGTTAAAAAAGCCAGTATGCCCTCTTACCACTTACTCAGTTAAACAGCTTAACAGAGTGAGGAGACCCCCCTCCATTCCTCGCTCCCTTCAGCTCAGACCAGGGGTACAGATTAAGGATTGAGTTGGTTCACACAGGCAGCAGAGTGGATCTGAGGCTAAGGCGGTGGGCTGCCGGGCTGGTAGAATGAGAAGCTGGTGATGCATGTGGAATGACATTCCAGACGCCCAAGCTTGTTGTATAACGGAGGGGAATGCAAGGCTGCCGAGGCAGGGGAGATGTCAGACAGTCGACTGAGAGCTTCAGGGTTTAATTTGAAGTTGAGATGTTGGCTGCCTGTCAAATGACAGAATAGAAGCAAAAATGGGGATGTTCTCTTCACCATCAGTTTCTTTTTCTTTTCTTTTTTTTTGTTTTGTTTCGCATAGACTTCACTTGTAGTAAAATTCTTGGCTGATGTGGTTTTGAAATAACAATATTTGCTTTTGCTTATGGTTTTCATCATTCCTTCTTTTGGGCAATGAATGTTTAGCATTTTTAACTTAGACTTTACTTGAACGTATATCTCAGGTATATTAAAACCCACCAAGGATGTTCATTTTCTGTACTGGAAGGTTGACCGGGGATGGCTTTTATGGTGTTCCTCAGTATCATTCAGCTTCCTCTCCAGAGAGTCTCTTGCCTATCTCCATGCTTAATGTCTTCATTAAAAATAAATAACTAAACTATTTTGAAGTCTCTTAGGAGGTAATCTCTTGCTTATTTAAAAAGCTTTGTGTTTTGTGAGAACTTAAAGGACTAAATTTGAATATGTGTTATTAATCATATGTATCACACAATAGGACATCATCTGCTATAGATGCATTCTCACTACTAGAAATACTTCACACTTATTTGCTGTGAATTCGCTGCAAGGCACATTTGAACCGCACACAGACATTGTTTTAGGAAGCTGGTTTAAAAACCCCTTGATGTCTTATCCTACAGGCGTTTGTGTTCTCACATTCACCTCTGTTGGGTCTAAAGAAGTTCAGAACTGCAGTGCACGCATAAAGATGGGCCACGTTAAGCTCTGAAAAGACAGTACAGGTTTAGACGGTAAACCAGGTTCCAGCTTTACCTTTGTTACATGAGATGGATGGAAGGAAATGGGAGTGATTTCTTTCATTTGAGTAATAAGTGTATTTTTGCAGAGCTTGCCTGAGGATTAAAATACTGTTAATTGGCAATGTGGCACTTGATTAAATATGTTTGTTTTTGTTTTTAATTTGAATGGCATACTTTGAGTGACATGAGTGATTTGAAATAA
>VUQG01035036.1:0-15306 GCA_015106755.1 Etia nguti
TTAGTGAAGCTTCAGCAGCTCCTCATCACACTTTGAGACTTAAAGCTCCAACATGATCTTGCTCCTCTTCTTGTTCGGTCTGGCTCTGGGTGCTCCTTCTGAGTCTCCTTCTGATGGCAATGAAGTGATTCTACAACTTGGTAACCATCCTGTACTCTGGATCCTTTTTTCCTTTATTTGCTTTGACCTCTATTTGTGTTTTTTTGTAATTTTAGCACATTTTAGTTAAACACTCCAAGAATATGTTTTTTTATGTTTCTGAGCTTTTCTGTTTCAGCAGGTACTGTGAGACAAAAACGATTAGTGTAGGATTATAATATGGATTTTTTTCCTTCCCATACCAGATGGCTTCTGCTAAATCATAGAGTTATGATAAAGACCTGCTAATAAATATGATAAGAGCCACTTTCTTCTCTGTGCATTTCAACTTTCGCCTTGATGGACAAACTTTCATCTTTGACTTTGGCCCTATAAATAATCTCCAGAAGGGGATCTGTCAACACTTCAGATTAAGTGGATGGAAATCATATTTTCTTTTTGACACTTAACAGTGTTGGCTTCTACCTTTTGCTAACTATGGCCCAGTTTACTTCTAAAATATATCGTTTAAAAAAAAGTAATTCTCTGTTAATTCTTCTGTCATTTAAAAAAGAAACAGTGACTGTGGTGTTTTAAAAGCATGTTTGTTTTTTTTAAACATTTCAGAACTCCATGAACTCATTAATGTGGAATTAAATGATCCTTTAACACTTGAAGCTACAGAGTCTGCTGTGCAGGTCACCAAATACTACTGCCACACATACCTGGACTTTGCTGTACTGTAATTTATTGTATCATAAATGTCCTTCTTGGCAAAATGAAACATTTAGATTAGATGTTGTTGTTGAAGTGCACTTCCAAATGTCAGTTTCCACTGTTAGAAATGTTATCAGGAAACTTCAGTAAAGGGATATGGTGGAAGCTAAGGTGAACAAAGCTTTAAGACGGTTACACAAACCTCTCAAATGAGTGCCAAATATCTGCAGGACAGTGTGGCTGGCACAGCAGTGGTTATGATCTGGTTTTAGGTTAGTCTAGTTACTGTAGGGGTTTTATTTTGGCTGCTTTAAAATTGTAATAGACACAAGGGTACTTAGACATTTGTAAACACTGTAAATATCTCAAAGTGGAAAAGAAAAAAAAAATAGATACATACACAGTCTTTTTTAATTGACTCTAAACAGGCCAGCCAAAATCACTTCATTTATATGTGTTCACTGTTATAAAAAAAAAAAAAAAAGTGCACAGGGTTTGTTTTGTATTTTTTTACTGGAAAGGATCATAAAAGTCTGTTTCCTCTTCCCAGTACAGTCATTTATTCTGTTTTTCTTTTTGCTGATAATGTGATTTTATAATATAATAAAACCATAATTATTCAGACAAACAAACAGTGAAGTAAATCTACTAAACCAAAGATCCTAATAGTTTATCTGTTTTGTCATTTACTCCAATCAGGCCTGCCATAGCAGAGTCACATATCTCTGGGTCCAGTACTAAGAGAGGATCCTCTTGATTGTGGGGAGTTCATTCTGTCTTTGTTTAATGGAGCAACTCAGGAGTTTTTACCTGTGAGAGCTCTGACCTGTCCTGTTTGATTGGTCATTATGCTGATAACTCCTGTATGGTACAATAAATATAAATTAGACACAAAAAACAAACAACATTTTGTCATGTCTTTGGAATTTGATGTTTTTTTCTGGTTTATGTTTAGTGTTGTGTACAGTTGAGAGTTTTGGGCCGTTTGGCCAGTGATGTCACACCAGCAGTGAAAACACCCTCTCAGGCAGCTATAAAAGAAAGCAGCTCCAACTCTCTGCAGGAATCCTGTACAAAGAAGTTTCAGCAGCTCTTTATCACACTTTGAGACTTAAAGCTTCAACATGATCTTCCTCCTCTTCTTGTTCGGTCTGGCTCTGGCTGCTCCTCCTGAGTCTCCTTCTGATGGCAATGAAGTGAAACTACAACTTGGTAACTGTCCTATATTCTGACTCTTTCTTCCCTTTTTGTATTTTAACTTTATTTGTGTGTTGTTTTTTTTTAAATTATTTTATCACATTTTAGTCAAACACTCCAAGATTTTCTGCTGTTTCTGTTTCAGCAGTCAGTGATACAAACTTCTTGGTGTTGGATTGTAACATAGATTTTTTTCCCCATGTCAGACGGGTTCTACTGTACCGTAGAGTTATGATAAAGACCTGCTTGTAAACATAATAAGAGCAGTTTACTTCTCTGCATGTTTTAACTTTCACTGTGTCAGCTGTGCAGACATGCTTATCTGATATTCATCAGAGGGTACATCAAAGAGCAGTTATTATTTTTTTTCATCAAGTTCTGACTCCTGTGTCTTCTTCAGATGACCACAGATTTAAACTACTGCGTGGAAACTGTCCCATGTTCTGGTACGGCTTCAATGGCCGCTGCTACAAATATGTGGCCACACACATGAGCTGGGCTGATGCAGAGCTCTACTGTGTGTCACAGCGAGCCAACCTGGTGTCTATCTACAGCGAGGAGGAAGAGGAGTTTGTTAAATCATTAATTAAGAACTTTGACCATTCTGAGCTACACACCTGGATTGGACTGAGTGACATCCATAAAGAAGGCAGATGGATGTGGTCTGATGGTTGTGCAGTGAGTTTTGTATACTGGCATGCTGGCGAACCAAACAACAGTGGAACAAGTGAACACTGTGTCCACACTAACTTGTCAGACTTAAAGAAGTGGAATGATCGCATATGTTCTCTCAGTTTACCTTCTGTTTGTGCAACACGAATAACCTGCCCTTAGAAACTAAAATGTATATTTTCCCTGCACTGTACAAAAGCAAATACTTTTTGGCACATTAATAAACGTTTAAAACTGCTCCAAATTAAAAGGAAAAAACAATTATACATGAAAATTCATCATCAGTGCCTCCACTGTTTAACTCTGGGGTTAGAGGGCCTATGATAAAACATGCAAGCACATTAACTGGTGTCACAGACATGTGCTTGCAGTTAGTATTTCAAATAGGGATGAATGCAGAAAATACACCTCCTCCTTGATCTTCCCAGAATAACCTAAAATCTAATTACAGTTTTTCCTCAATCGATTTGGCTCAATTATCACAGCAGATAGGTCTTCATGCAGTTCTCAAAACAGTGAGGACATTTTTTCATAACACAGGCTCAACTGCACAAAACAAGTTGATTTTAACAATAACTTTTCCACATTTGCCAAAGCAAGACAAATGGTTTGGTGGTTGTAGCTCAGGTGGCAGAGCAGGTCACCTACTAACCAGAAAGTTGGTGGTTCAATCCCAGTCTGAATGCCAAATATTCTTGGGCAAGATGCTAACCCCATGTTGCTGTCAGATGCATCCATCAGAGTGTGAATGCTAGTTAGGAAGCACTTAGTAACATCTTAGGAAAAAGTGATTGGGTGAATGAACAAGTTGTATAAAGTGCTTTGAGTTCTCAGATAGAGTAGAAAAGCGCTCTATAAGAACCAGTCCATTTACATGAACAGTCAATCACTTCAACTCTGAGATGAATAAATAAAATCCTTTCACCACCCTTTAAAGACTGTGTTATAAATTTTTTTATCTTTTTTCTCAAAACCTTACTGACCTCCATAAAGAAGGCAGATGGATGTGGTCTGATGGTTGTGCAGTAGATTTTGTCTACCAGGATGCAGGACAACCAGACAACTGACACAGTGAGAAGTGGAATGACTGCCCATGTTCTGTCATTTTACCTTCTGTTCGTGCAGTATGGATAAACTGCTCTCAGAAACTAACATTTACATTTTCCCTGCACTGTTTATGCTATCTGTCTTTAGTGTGTTTGTGCAAAAGTCACAAAATTCCATGAACCTTGAGTATTACAAAAAGGAGACAAATGGAGATAATATGCATCTACCTTTATCATTACCAGAAAAAACACAAATCTGGTTAAGATCTCTAACTATAGCCTTTCAAGTTTATGTTAAATATTCCCAGTGTCTTTCTCTCATTTGACTTCAACTAATTAACTTCAGCAGTTACAATTGTTATTATTTTATATACGTGCATCTATGGATTCTTTCTTATTTTTTCTTATCTTTTCTTTTTCTTAAGAGCATTAGAGCAATAGATTTATGCCCACTATCAGGGACTCTGGAGGTGGAATGAGAGTCTTTAACAATAACCAGAGGTTAAAGTGGGCTGGAAGGATCCTGAACAGTATTCTGGTTCCTTCGATTAATGAGCAGTTAAATCTGATAGGCAGATGAATGTGTTACTGGGAATCAGTTAAATTATCATGTACTGCACCCTGGTATTGAGTCCACTGATAGAGCAACAAGAAAATAAAGACATCTGACGGCTCCCTTATCTGTACCTGATGTGCTGCTGAACTATGTTCTTCTGAAATGTCTTGAAAAACAAACTGAAGAAACATATGTTATTTTTTAGTTATTCAGAGGTTACATGAAAATACTATAACAGGCAGTTTTCTTCAGGCTAAACTAGTTTATAGTGATGAACTGTGCTGGGCTGCTCCACTGCAGGCTGTGGTGTTCATGGCCGATGTTAGGATGTACATCAAGGGTAAGAGACATGAATTTATATTTAGAGTGATGATGCTTTATGATGTCATTGAAAGGAGTTTGTGAGACATCTGCTTATATCTTGTTGAATTCAGCCGAAAATCCTGTGCTTGGCATGGATGCACCGGCAAACATTCACTAGGAAAAAAAATGAGCATAGTACCATTTTAGATGTTTAACTATGTCATTTATTGTAAAAATAAATTACATGTATTTTATAACAAATATATTGTAAAACAATATCTTGTAAAACAATTGATATTAACAAAAAAAAAAAAGGTAACTTTTCTCTCATTTAAAAATTAAACAGCGACTCTGGTGTTTGTTAAACCTTGTGTGTGCTTTTCTTAAAATCTCAGAACTCCATAAACTCGTTAATGTGGCATTAAATTATTATTTAAACTTGATTGTAGGAATGTTGTCAGGTCACTAAATACTACTGCCCTAAGTACCTGGACCTTTCTGTAGTTTTATTGTATCATAAATGTCCTTCTCGGCAAAGTGAAACCTTTAGATCAGATCTCAAAACGTGAGCTTTGTTTTTATAACAGTAAAGCCTCATCAAAATGAATTAATTATGGAAGGCCAATGTAGAGTCACTAAAGACCTCTGTCTATACAAACCACTGTCAGACATATTATTTTAAAAAACGTAAACTGATGTGGTGGGAGTTAAGATGAGAGCTGGAGGATGAAGAAAGCTTTAAGACCGCACTTCACATTTTAGCATAGAAAGCTACACAACCCCCCCACATGATTGCCCGATATCTGCAGGACAGCTGAGCTGGCACAGCAGTGGTAATGATCTGCTTTTAGTTTAAAAGTCTATTTACTGCAATGATTTTATTTAGTTTGGCTTATTTAAAAATGTAATAGACACAGGAATATTTAAACATTTGTACAAGCTGTAAATTAAAGATTAAGTGTATAACTCTTACAGTTACATAGACGGTCTTTCCTTTTATTGACTCTGAACAGGCCGGCCACAATCACTTCATTTACATGTGTTCACTGCAATAAAAAGTGTGCACAGGGTTTGTTTTGGATTTGTTTACTGAGAATGACTGTACACTTCTATTTCCTCTTCCTGATATAGTAACCTATTCTGTTTAGCATTTTTCTGATAAAGTGATTTTTATAATATAATAAAACCATAAATAATCAGACAAACAAACAGTGAAGTTCTCTGAAAAAGGCCAGAGCTCAACACGTGTCAATAAGTAGTTAAGTGATGTCTTTGAGTTGTGGATAATTTTACCAAAACACACTTGAATGAATTTAGCAAAAAAGACTTCAAGTTTAACCATGATCTCATAAATGAATAATACCAACCTGATGTTTCAGAAAACCATGTACAACATTCGGAGGTGCCACCCATGGAAAAAAATACCTCTTTGGGCCGCACCACCTTAAAAAACCACTGTGCAGACATGGATCAATATTCTGCTTAGATAATGGATTTTTTTTGTGCAAGATTGATGAGATATGTGCAAGCCATTTAATGGCTTTTTAATATTTTAATCTTTTTTTAATAATAATAATGCTATTTAATTTTTACATTCTTTTTAAGCATTGATTGGTACCTTAGACAATACCAATGCAAATAAAATATATGTGAACTTTTTGGATGCAAGTACATTTAAATTCCTGTCTATAAAATGATGTAAAAGAAATTTTACTCATTTATATATTAAGAATTGGCAAATATAACTTAAATAATCCTTTGGAAATCAATCTTCAAACAAAGTATTGCCAACTAAAATATGTCTGTCCTGAGACCTGGTGGAACTTACTGAAAGCACTCACCACCTGCAACAGTCATAGGCAGTGTGCTAAATACACCCAGAGCAATATACTGCCTTCTATAGCAGAGTCACATATCTCTAGGTTCACTACAAAGAGAGGGTCCTGAGTAGTGGGAGTTCATTCTATTTTTGTTTACTGAAGCAGCTCAGGAGTTTCTACTTTTCCCTTCCTGTCACATATGAAGCCCAACCCATTTAATCTTTATTTTTATGACCTTTATGATACAATAAATATAGAGTTACACAGCATTAGTACAATGGAAGGCTTTGGTCCATGTGGTCAATGATGTCCAGACCAGCAATTAAAAAAAAACCCTCTCAGGCAACTATAAAAGAAAGCAGCCTGAACTCTCTACAGAAATCTGAACATCCTGTACAAAGAAGCTTCAACAGCGCCTCAACAAACTTTGAGAATTTAAGCTCCAACATGATCTTGCTCCTGTTCTTGTTCGGTCTGACTCTGGGTGCTCCTTCTGACTCTCCTTCTGATGACAATGAAGTGAAACCACAACCTGGTAACCTTTGCATATTCTGGCTCCTTTTTTATTTACATGTTATTCTTTTCTTTTCTTTTTTTTATCATTTAGCAAATGTTTAGATTCCAAGTCCATTTTTTTCATGTTTCTGTTTTAATTCTCACAGGAGCTCCTAAAAAACAAAATTTATCCTAAAAAATAATTATGGATGTATGCATTCTTTCACTTCCACGTGTTTCTCTGGGCTGCATGTATTCTTGATAATAACGACGACGACGACGACGACGACGACAACAACAACAACAACAATAACAACAGCTTGTTGGAGTTTTGTTTTTGTCACTATAAATCATGATTTTGTTCCACATCTTGTTTCTGTCTTTTTCAGATGACCGGGCAGTGAAGCTGCTGCATGGAAGCTGTCCCATGTTTTGGTGGAGCTTCAGCGGCCGCTGCTACAAATATGTGGCCACACACCTGAGCTGGGCTGATGCAGAGCTCTACTGTGTGTCACAGGGAGCCAACCTGGTGTCTATCCACAACATGGAAGAAGAGAACTTTGTCAGATCTCTGATCAGTAACTTCGATCATGAACAGAGACCCACCTGGATTGGACTCAGTGACATCCACAAAGAGGGCAGATGGATGTGGTCTGATGGCTCTGTGGTACGCTTTTCAAACTGGAATGCAGGCGAGCCAAACAACGTGGCAGGAAATGAACACTGTGTTGTAAACAACTTTAGTTCACCTAAGAAGTGGAACGACTACTCATGTTCTCTCAGTTTTTCATCTGTTTGTTTAAAACGCAAATACTAATCTAAGATACTAATTCAGCATTGACATGCTATGTT
The DNA here is from genome assembly GCA_015106755.1 of Etia nguti. Taxonomy (NCBI): domain Eukaryota; kingdom Metazoa; phylum Chordata; class Actinopteri; order Cichliformes; family Cichlidae; genus Etia; species Etia nguti. Next base: position 7,737 of record VUQG01035036.1, read on the forward strand.
GACAGGTATGGGGCCTCCACAAAAAAGATAACAATGTAAACTTCTATGTCAGTTTTGTTGATTGGTGCTTTAAATCTATATTATATTATTATAATATCATAGTATTATAGTATTGCTACTACTTCTGGAAACAGGCATCTGTTTTCTTGTTAATTATAATTATCCTATTTTTTTATTTTTTAAATTAAGAACTCCTGGACCTCCTGACCTGTTCAAGCAGGTCAGGGTCAAACAGAGTGCTTGGAGGATGTAAGAGGCAGTGTTTGTAACACTTCCTGCTATCACAGTGTGATAAATATAACCAGTGCATGACAGAATGTAAAGAATCCACACACACAGACCTGTCTGTACAACACTGTTGGCCTAATGAGACTTACCAACTTTCACAAAACAGTAACAGGGACTTTTCACTAGTAGGTTTTAGTGCCAATTAACCAATTAGCCAATACCACCTCGTTAAATGTCAATTGGTCAGCTGGTTTATTTGTGAAGATGTGATTGGTCCATTTTAAATTTTTTTCTGTTTCCTGTCTTTTATTTAAACACAAACTGTTTCACATTTTACAATGACCCTGATGAGGGCCACAAGCCGAAACACTATGGTCACTTAGACCTTTTCTATAAGGTCAAACTTTCCTAAAATGTCTTTAACCTTTAAAATTTGCTTAAAACTCTTAACATCACAGTTAATCTCCGATTTTAACGGCAATACAAACTTCATATAGCATGTTTAAAAAGAACAAAGAAAACAAAATGATACATATATCATGAATACAATATTACTATTACTATTAAGTAAATATTGCCCAGAGAGTGAGATGCCTTGGCAGAGGTTTATGCTTTTGGAGTTTGTGCTTGGTTATCTCCAACTCAACCATGAACAATCATCTCTGCTCTATGTTTCTTTTTGTTTTGGTGGTTCAGTTTTTTTTTTATTGACAGTAAGCTGGCCTGCTGTAATCAGTTTATTTCTGTGCATTTACTGTTATTAAAAAAAACAAACAAAAAATATGTTTTTCTTCATGTACTGTAAAATCTCACAAACTTCAATTTGCTCTGTTTAATTTATTTATTGAGTTTATTCAAAATCCTTTCAAATAAGGAGTTCTAGGACTTCCTGGGCTGTTTAAGTAGGCCAGGGTAGAACAGAACAGCAAATCAGTGCATGGAGGACATTAGAGCCAGTGTCTCTAACACACCGTGCTATAGAAAATATGATAAAAGTAACCAGTGCATAACAGAGTGGCCAGAATCCAAACACACATATTTATCTGCACAATCAGCCTAATGAGACTTAAATGAACTGGACTGGTACTTATATAGCACCTTTCTACTCGGTTGAGCTCTTAAAGTACTTTCTACTCCAAAGCTTCAAATACAGCAGCATTTTTGTAATGTGATTTATTTTTGCTGTGACAGCAGAATACTCCTACAATTGTGTGAGTTTTTTAATGGTTTACCCATATAGAAGAGCACTCCTGAGAGGAAAAGATGTTTGTGGTTTGAATCTTCACAGCTGGAATGTAAGTACCTGTTATTTACTTTGTGGCCACTTGAGGGCAGCAGAAGAAAAAGTCAGTGTAATGCTGCTGATGTCAAATGCTTTAATTAACAGGTGTCTTATCAATACTTTAAGATCCATTGTAATAAGTGTTGTTTGAAGCATTTCTGCATGACAAATAACATGTTAGATACTCTGTTATATGGTAGTATGGTATTATTTATATGCTGAAAATTAACAACAACAAAAATCTAAGTTCACATTTTACATTACAGGTTTTATGTGATACTCCCAGGTTATTGGAAGGTCTTGTGTTGCACAAGTTTTGATTCCTGGAGTTCTGTACAAGGACAAATATTGCTAATTCACAGTCTTCCGTGAACTCAGTCTCTGAATCATTATAAAATAGGTAGCAACAAGTCAATATGAATGAAGGTTACATGAGTAACAACTAGTTTAACTGTCTAACCAAGAAGCTGGCAGCTCCTTTAGCTGAGCACCTGACAGATCTTAGAGCTTCTTCACAACATCGTCATCTTTTCTGCGATGAAGAAAGCACTCTCAGTGCCCGATCTGCTCGTGGTCCTCTTCAAGAAGACCCTCTCATCAGTCTCCATCAGTCCATGAGATGAAGTGCTCAATGTTCAACTTGCTACTAACTTTCACGACAGCGAAGTCAACTTCAGTGGGTTCTTGATCCTCTGAGCTTCTTTCACATCATTTCACTTCATTTTCAGATTTTGGTCTCCTTGGCCTCTTTCCATGTCCAGAGGTTACATTAATCACCTTCTTTTCAGTTTTCCTCAGCAATGCAAACGAGTTAATAAGTCTAGAAACCTGAAGCATTATAAGAGTCAAGAAGAAAAGCACCTCAACATTGTATTTCCCTGTTGTCATTAAGTTATTGTTCTTAATTTATATTCCACCACTTCAGAAAATAAAACTGCGTTAAATATGGTCAGCAGGAAACTCCTATCATAACGACAAGAAACTTGCCTCCAGGCAAAGGTTTCCCTGGCTCTTGACACGCCCACATGCCGTTTTCGCGCGAAAGGGGGGACTAGACCATTTTGAGTAATGGGGGAAAGTAGAAGTACCACTACTTCAAAACATAGATAACCCTCTTTACCAAAACCCACAAATGAGTGAGACCATTGTGTTTTGTTATAAAGACCGTAAGCGGAGTCTCAAAGTTTAAGCAGCTGGACTTAGCTACAAATTAAGCAAAAGACCAACAAATACAAAACCCCCATGTTTGCATTCGCCGGGCTTTTCTAGCGGTTAGTTTTTAAATCCACCTCTATCACTGAGTCTCATGTAACAAGATAAAAGTTATTGTTAGGCCACAGTCTGGTTATAAACGGAGTAAAATGACCCTCACGTCAAAGGTAAGTCGTAGAGCAGATCTCGTGTAAGCATGGCTTCCTTTTGCCTGTTGGATTTTAGGCTGAAGAAAAGTCCTGCCGAGTCACTAAACGAGATCCAAAGCCGCTAACATTGGTGGCATGGTCGGCCTGAATCACTAAAGTTACGGTTCGTTTTCTGAATTACATGCAGACTAGTTCAAAGGTCTCTTTTGTACCTGTCATCTGGCAAACCCGCGACTTTATACGTGTTCAGCTTCAGATTAATATTCAGGTACATTCTGAGTTATATTAAGCTTGTGGTAAAAATCTGATGATGGGTTTAGTTTTGTTTTTATGGAGGGGCTTCATAGGTGGGTTCCGGACACCGGTTTGTTTTTCTGCGAGGTCAAAAGTCAGCTTCGCTGAAGCTGAAAGGGGTGGTTCAGCCAAACAACTGGGACATCAGCTGGTTTGCTAAGACAAAGTTTTACTTAGTTTTAAGCTCATTAGATGACATAGATTAATTTACAGCAAGTAAAATTTGAACTTCTCCCCTACATAAATGCATGTAAACAGACTTTACATTTGATAAGCTGCCTATAAAATTGATCTTGAAGCATTGATGCTACAACATCTGATTTAAGCTGGTGGATTCTTTTATATTTACTTCATCAGTAATGGTGGAGAGAATTTTTTTTTTTTATCGTAAAGCCCACATGTCCATTTAAAATTTGGAAATCATAAATATCATATGTAATGTAAAAATACTGACCCTTTTTTGCACAATCAGTGCTTTGGTGTCTTCTCTCTATTTGACCTACACTGGCAAGATGTAAGCAGCCAAAGTATGTGAAAAGTAGGGCTTTAAAGGGTCATTCACCCTGCCTAGAGCCAGCTTTCAACTGACTGGCTACCCCTCACAAACAGAAGGTTTGTCCACAAGGTGGGCAGTACTTCTATGCTCAGCCAGAGATGTGTGCCAGAAACGATCACAGATCTTTACTTTTTGACATTATACAGAGTCAAGGGTGAAGGAAAAAAATATTTGTGATAGGCTTGTGTGCACCTAAAAATTTAATTATTAAAATATAAGATGAATATAGACACTTGGAAGTCACCCATCAGTTTTTAGACTCCACATTTTGAAGCCTCAGCATTAGCATTTTAGCCACTGTTATGTTGGTTATTTAAAATCACTAAAACTGAAGTGCAAAAAGCAATTCAAAAAATGTTTCACCCAAGCCCTTTTTTCTGTGCTTTTTCTACGTAAGTGCTTTCTAACATTCACACAGAGAGCAACTTGTGGTTAGTATCTTGCTGTATACTTGGCCAGGGATCAAACCACAAACTCTCTGAGTAGCAGATGACCTGCTCTACCTTCTGAGCTACAGTAGGTAGAGCTGGATGATTGAGCATGCATCGAGACTACTGAGCTACAGCCACCTCGTAGGAGTCTGTCAGGATTGAAGTGCTTTTGGAGTCGGCCTCAAGTGGCAAAGAAAAGAACTGGCATTTGCATGTTGGCCTCATTTCACAGCTCTGGAAGTTGCCTCTTGTTTTCACCACACCTGTCACATAGTGGAGAAGATTGTCCACTAAGAGCAAAGTAGCTCCCTCTAGTAAAAAATGTAAACACTGATCTGTGACTTTGGTATATGCAGTACCTTTGCTGTTTTCTGACTGCTTATTCCTAGAAAAAATATTTTCATGCTAATGTACAGGAAGGGCATTGACGGCAACTTGTTTAATATGGTGCTTTACATATCTGCCAACAGGCTCCATGCTTCAAATCCAAGTTTATAACTGCCGAGCTGGCTCATCTGTTCACCCAGTCAGACAGTGAGGAGGACTTTGAAGGTTTCAGTGAGGATGAGGAAGAAGAGGACAGAGGACGCTTTAACAAAGAACTAAGGACCAAAGTATGAAACTGCTAACGCTGTGTTGTTTCACAAAAATGTTACAGCCAAATCAGCAGCCTGCATGCTTTTTTTTTCTCTTTGGTTTTCTGCAGATGGTGGATTCAGAAGAGGACAGTGACATAGACACAGGCTTCCACTCTGATGAGGAGGAGGCCCCACCAGCAAAGAGAAGGAGTCTTTTAGTAGCTCTGAGGTAGGTGCATGTGTAAAACTGGTTTAAGTAAGTTTTGGGTTGTTTTGTTGTTGTTGTTGTTTTTAAGTAAATTGAATAGAGTGAAACTGGGCTCCTTGTTACTGTCCCTAAATCTGTGATTGCTGACGTGTCTTCTTTAAAATATATATGAGGACAAATATAAAGGCACTATTATTTAAAATGAAAAAGCATAATGAGCATTCAGATTATCAGCTTTTTTTTGTTTCTCTTTCTGTCTGTTTCATGTCTGTTGTGCTGATTCTGCAGTGATTGAATAGAGACTGTTTTGTTTGTTTTTTTACTTTCTCCTCAGGTTTCCTGTCAAAAGAGTGTCTTCGCCCAAGAAGGAAACACAAGAGAAAAGTGTTAAAAAGCCAGTCAAAGCAAAATCTCCCTCACAGATATCTAGAGGAAGGCAGACGATGAAGCAGAAACAGGATGAAGAAAAGGAGGAGGAGGATGAAGACAAAGAGGAGGAGGACCTCTCTCATAGCCTAAAGAAACGAGACAAGAACATCCAAGAAAACAAGGCCATGGTATTGAACCCTTCCTGCCCTTTCCTCATATTCTGACAAAGTGTGAGATCTCGACACATTTAAAATAATACAACTGCTTTTTCTTTGTCAGTAGTTCTTAACTTGATTATGTGGTGTTGTTTTTTTTTGTTTGTTTGGTTTTTTTTTTGTCAGCTGGCCAAGCTGTTTGCTGACCTGAGCACTACGATGGCTGACCTGACAGCACCCACCACTCCTCAGGTGAGTATATGTGGCAGTTTCATGTGATGGGAACATAAACAGACAACAAAAAAACAAAACAAAAAAAATTTGTGAATCATCGAGTGTTGTATTGAGGTCAAGACTTCCTGACAGTGTCCTTATACAATAATGACATTATACTGGTCATTGTTACAAATATAGCTGAATTAAAAAGATGCTAATATTAAAAACTTGTTGTCAGATGATAACCAGTGGTTGTAAAACCCTCTGCCGTAAAAGGCTGATGGGGAATTGTCGTCACCCCGCCAGGCGGCGTGGACACCCAAGTTTGTGAATGTGATAACTCGTGAATGAGGGGACGTATGAGTTTCAAACTGATACAATGGATGTATCTACTAAATATCTAATCCCGGTGACCTTGACCACAAGGCCAGAGGCAAGTTTTCTGAAAATCTTGTAAATGCAATAACTTGAGAGCAAAGTGACGTATCATTTGAATGGATACCATAGATCTATCTAATAGGAGGCTGAGGGGTAGCACTGGCAGCCACCAGTATTTATTTATTTTTTTTAATCTATACAGTACATGCAACCAAAGCACTGTCAAATTTAACTGGTCCATACTACTAAGACTACAATCAAAAAGCAGAAATTTTCCAGCATCAGTTGGTTAAAATTCTACACATTCTTATAAAGATTTATTCTCATAGAAATAGATGGAAATATCAGAAAAAATTATATTTAGTGCATTCAAACTATGTAGAAATAAGACTATACTTGCTAAGTATATGTCTGTACCGAAGTATGAACCATTCTTGTAAGTAGGCTTTAAAAGCACACACATAATACTCAACAAGAAAACAAATGCAAAACAGGACACTGGTGTATATGTTTGAACAAGAGGCATGAACCTCTTAAAAATGTTAAAATATTTTTATAGGTGGTTTTTTTCATGTTTTTGTGTTTATTTTATTTTACAGATTCTGTGTGTTTATTGACAAACGTTGTCTTTGCTCTGTCTCCACAGAAGAAGAAACGGCTGTCAGAGAGGGCAACGCCAAAGAAACGCAAGTCTGAAACGGACGTGGTGTCAGAAAGGAGGAACCCGTCGCGTAAGGCTCGTCCTCCTGAGAACTTTGCAGTGGAGGAAAAAAGCGAGCCAGTTCATGTCCGAAGCCCCCGTACTGTAGACATTAAGAGACTGGTGGAGGTACAACACCCATCACACTGTCTGCTGACATATAGCAACACAAACCCATGGATGAATTCAACAGGAAACAAAGGGGTTTTTGATCAAGCAGGTTATTGAAAATTTCCTTGTCTTTAATCTGGACTTGGAACAATTTATAGTTAATGTGATAGCAGAGATGTGGATATCATAGTAAATTGTCATACTGACACTCTGTATAGTTGGATGTTTACTTTTGAGAGCTCTTTAGTGAAGTACTATGTGCACATTTTCCCCCAAACCAATTACTCCTACAACGTCCAATGTGGATTTTATGTATAAAACTGATATTTAGTCAGTAAGGATGAATAAAATTTGTTTGTGGTATCTCACTTTTATGTAACCTGGCAGGTAGACGAGGACCATGCTGGTGAGAAACGGAAAAAGAGAAGGAGCAACACTTCCAGGAGGAGTCAATATTGTGTGAAGTCGGTCGACGAGATCACCAAAGAAGACCTGGACAACATAGCGTACCGCAGCAAAGACAAGATCTGGGACAAGGAGACTGTGAGTCTCATCAGGCCGTCCTCACATTAGGGCTAACGGTAGTCTGCAGCAGTGTGTTGTATTCTCAGGTTTCCTGAGTTGGTGCATTTTTTTTTTTTTTTTTTTTTTTTCCCCCTTTTTTGTTTTTTTTTTTTTTTGTTTTTTTTTTTCCGGGGATTGT